>ML785434.1:146610-158115 GCA_009831015.1 Picea engelmannii
ATACATATAGCATTTATTCTCTCCCCATCAGAAAAACATCAACTCCTTACATTAGTTCCATAACCTAAATTACATTAGAAAATCTCCATAATTAATATTTAAAAATTCAATTGTTTTTAGAAGTCCTTTCTTTTCAAATGAACAAGTTAAGCAACAATATGAAATTAACATAGTAACCTATATCCAATCTCAACCTTGTAAATAAGGGACAAATTCATATCAGATTGAACCCCTGAGCCTAAGATTAGTGGGCGTTATTAACTGATAGAGTTAGTGCAGCCTATAATTATAAAAACTGAAAAAGTTATTGCTGCCTAAAGAAATATAATACTGATAAAATTTATTGGGCGATATAGCTTAAATAAATTCTTGGCGTTATAATTTATATAGCCATAAAATGTTTGAAATGCCCCACACAATCTTTGAAGAAATGAGTTGGTTCGATATTCACTGTACCAAGGCGTTATTAATCAAGTCTATTATCTACGTAATAACCACAACTATTAAGCAATATAAATAAGCAATAAAAATTGCTGCCATAAGCAAGTCTGTTATCAAGTCTGTCCTCTAACCAGGAAATAAGCTAGTTTGTTATAAATCATTGCAATAAGCAATAAGAAAGTTTGTTACCAAGTCTTCCCTTTAACCAGGTAATAAGCAATATAAACCGATGCCCCTTTTAAAACTGAAACCAATATAAAAATGCTGTCAATGAGTTGTTATCTAATTTGGATACATTGTTGTCAACACCATAATGAGCTATCTATAATAAACAATCTATCTATCAATATTACCAATGGAAACGCTACCTAGCCATGGAATAGCTATCCAACATTGGTTACATTAGATGGATGTAGATTAAGTGTGTGATAAACACTGTCTGTCCACCCTGTGATATTGCTAACTATTAAGTGTATAAAATCATTGACCAATAATTATTCAAACGCGGCCACACATTACATATGAATTTGCTATCAGTAAACACTTAATCATTGTCGTAAAAATCACTGTCATTATCACTGTAAAAATAGTCGCTTGACTAACATAGCTGTCTATTACGATCTGTCTATAAATCTAAGGGTAAGACTTTTAATAAGCTATGGACAGATCATAGTGCTAAAAATGTTCTTAATACCAAAAACGCATGGGGTTCGTGGGTGAGTAAAGAGCTGGGTGAACGTAGACAAATAAAATGGTAACTTGTAATCAATAAGGTAACATTTTTCTCAGTAAAAGTGTTGTATAAGGGTTACGAAAATATCTGAGTAATAAGGACGAAATCACCGTGCAAAGAAGGACGAAATAGTTGTGAAATGGAAGGATGAAATCGTTGTGTAAGGAGGACAAATCACTGTGCAATAGAAGGATGAATTCACTGTGCAATAGAAGGATGAATTCGATGTGCAAGGAAGCACAAAAGGGTGGAGAAAAAGGGGCCATTAAAACACAACACAAAGGGGCATTAAAGGTAGTAAAAACAAACATGAAATTGCAGTCCAAACAACATGTATAATCTCAGTAAATATATAATTTAAATGCTGTCAACACATATTGAATCGCAGAACCAGTAAATTCGCAAACACAACATAAACAAGTGCAGACATTAACATATTAAAATGTTGATATTTACTGATCAAGGCACTAGGATTCATCAATCAAAACAAAGAGTTTTACCAACCAAAACGTAGAAGAAATCAATCACAAGAAATCACAAGACCAATCGTTCAACCATGAATCAATCAACGCAAACATAGTAAGGGTAGATGGATGGGAAAAAAATATCCTTCACTCATCATCCATGCAGAAAAAAGCAAGGCATTAGAATCTATAGGTCTATTAAAACTGAAGTGACGACCGCCGATTCGACTCTTGGCTGACTACTCAGGCATGGAGTAATGATCTAGAGATAAGGATGGAAGATAAACATAATCTCTTCATAATAATCAATTAAAGAAAACAGAACATTCATAGCAATTAGGGATTGGGTTTCCAAGGAATTCAATTAAAAAGCAACAGGTGTAAAGCTATGATGACTTTAAGTTCTCGATTAAAAAAGCTGAGTAAAACACATTTATTTACACAATAGAAGTATAGTAATGAAAGCGCAAGAGAAATAATAATATACCATTCAATAAACACATGCATACCGTAGCACAAGGTGACAACTCCGAGTCATTGTCCCGCATGTGCTTCGTCCATCTCTCGCTTGTCGGCTGATGTGACTTCACTGATACCTCCCAACCAACGCTAGAGGTACTCTTCTTCCCCCTAAGCCCCCCGAGCTGCAAAGGGATCACACACACATACTAGAGAACTGATAGCACCCAGCTCACCTCGCAAGGTTGAGCTACCACTCGTTACCCAAGCTGGGTATCCCAACTCCCACAAGATAAGTTAGTTAAGACACAAATTCTATAGCGTAACGTTACGCATAAGGACCCGCCCGATACTCCTCCTCCTCCATCCTTTTTACAGAGTTTCTAAGTGATTTCGTTCCCAAATTCCCATTTAATTTATTTTTCATTAATTTAATTCAGAGAAACCTCCCTCGTACACATGTCACCCATCCCCCTAGTTGCACCATAAATTAATTATTTAATTACTCCTATTTCCCTAACCCACCTAAAAGCATTCCTAAAATCGCTCCTTGGTGTTCCAATATTCCCTTACACATCTTAAATGACTTACGCCTTTACTAAATTCCTAGTTGAGTTCATAATTAGCAAGTTCTTAAAGGCAAGATTCCTTACTAAGTTAGACATTCAACTTTTTCCTTACGTTTCCCCTTTTCTTTATTTTTCCCCTTTTTCCTTTAGTTTCCTATTTCTTTCAAGTTTCCCTCCTTTGCCTTTTTAACTAAAACTCAAATTAGCAAGTGTAGAAAAACCACCTCTTTCCCCTTTTCCTTTTTAATTAATAAAATTTGATTAGCATAAGTAGATAAAAAAATCATATTCCTTTTAAAATTTTAATCCCCCAATATAATTTGATTTTAATAAATTAATTGAATTTCTTACCCCCTTCTCGTTACATGTTTAAATATGATTATTGTTTTTGACCACAAGTGTCACTTAGACCTAGATTTTAATTTCCTAGGCTGGGCAAAATTTTTATTAGGGAATTTTTTTTTAAATATTACTTGACACATCATTCGTTCCGTCCATGTTTATTCAGTTACCAGTTAAAAATGCAACGTGCCCTTCAGGATGCACTATGTGCTCCAAGGGTGCCACTCGCCACTTTCTATTTTCCTTGCGTGATGTGCCCTTCAGGAAGCACTACGTGCTCCAAGGGTGCCACTCTCCTCTTTCTGTTTTCCTTGCGCCACGTGCCCTTCAGGATGCACTACGTGCTCCAAGGGTGCCAATCGCCTCTTGAATGACTTGGTAGACATAAAAAACCTTTGGATTCTATACTCCACCAAGTGATCTTGTGGGAGACTAAGGGCCTCTATGAAATAAGGCCCCTGCCTTATTGTGCACCCCTTAGAATCATCGTGAGCGACTATAGTAGTCTTCCCTCACGACATCATGGGTCTTCTTGAACTAGGTAATCGTTAACCTACAGTTCAAACCACGATGAGAGTGCTAGTAGGCTGTGGCAGGGATGTTGTCCACACCTCTCCCTCAAAGTCTCTAGTTGTCATGCATGACCCCTCTACTCCACATGTGAGTTTGGTCGACAAGCTATTGTCAGCCTGCATCATCAATGAATCATGCTAGAAATAATAATAAATCATCATAACATCTAATCAGATATACATATGTCATATCCACAACAATCAAACCCCAATAGTCCACTCCCTGACTCAATCTAGGGTTCAAGGGGTTTCATCGATGCCTCTACATCCTCGAGGTCCAAAGTCTTTCACACTCAGTAGAACCCAGTCAATAGCACCTGTCTATGTAAATACATAAAAGAACATATCATCATATTCATAATTCCTCATAATCATAATCAAATGACCAATAGTATAATAATCCAGATCACTTGAAAGCAAGTGTCATCAAAGAAAAAGTTCGCTTAGTGCACGTGTTGGCACATGGGCGGACCCAGGGTTCAATGCTACAACACCGCACCAACAAAACCCTAACTACCGGCCCTTTTGGCAACACCTGCGAAGCAGATGAAGTCTCACTCGAGGTAGAGGCAGGGGTGGTTGCATGACTCAAGTGTCTGCAACCTTAGCTGGGAGACAGATATGTGATTATACAACTTAATATAGCACTTAATACCATATGTTCTCAATATACAATCAATAATCACTTCACTGATAAAACATAACTTTGCAACATTAACACTGATCTAATGTATTAAGCACTTTGCATAAGTAAACAAATCAAATATGGTAGATCAAGCAATGAACATATTCATATATATCATATCTAACATCCTACACATCATTAGCACCAAGCATAAGCAGATCAATCTAATCATCTCAAGCATTTATCAAAAGAAGACATAAACACATTAAGACAAGCACGAAGCAAGACAACACAATGTTTACGTGGTTCACCCCCACCCTGGGGCTACGTCCACCAACTCTTCTTCTTTATTTTCTTTAGTGAATCGGTTACAAGCACAGAGCCTCAAAACCCTTACTCCGCACATGACATAAAATATGCACAGCTCGCTAGATCCTTCTTCCTTGCGTTATAGCACAAATCTGTCAACAACTTATTACAATGACTTGCACTTAGCTCTGCAAGTCTCACACAGGCACAAAGCACTTACAAACCCTTCTTGCACTTAACATACATCACATAGATGCCAATAGATTCTTTCTTTATATTTCCTATACATCTATTTATACATTTCAAAATAGGCCTAAGCATGGGTAAAACCCATGGGCCAAAATCCCAATCCCATTACATATTCCCAAAAACCCAAAATGACCCTTCATCTTGGGCTCCTACTTTGACAGTATGTTGAAGTCCCAAAATAGGTCAACATGACCAAGAATCTCTCAAAACTTGGTCAAGGGCCAACATGTCCCCAACACTCACCTGTGACTCATCCCGAGTCACTCTGGTCTGACCAATTCTGCCTCGAACGATTTGAGCTTGACTCAAGCTGCTTCGACCTACTACTGGGCTACAATTTCTTTCTTAGTGAAATATTGATTCACTCCGTCGTTCACATGCCCTTCTAGGCGCTGTTCTATTGCAATGACAACCTATTCTAACTCCGCTCCTTGGATTTCAACCTCTATGAATAACTGGCATGCTTTATCTTGCATTGGTTGAAGCAGTTGATTAACTTCCATCACTCTGCTTTGAATTGTATGGATCTATTGTTGGGTGGTGCATTGCTCTTGAGACTGCTTCTTTCTTTCTACGAGTGACAGGGACTTCAACTGCACTTGTAGCGTGTCTTCCTGCTACTTTTCTTCCTTGAGCTTCGATTCCATGGCCTGTAACTCTGGATTTTTGGTGAGCTTCTCGTATGTCTAGGTGCTCCTGTTACTCAACTCCTTGCACTCCAAGGCAATAGATTTTAATTTGTCAACTGCACTGCAGGAAATTGCTTCTCTTAGGTCTCTTACATATTGAGGGGTCTCGGGCACAGTGCAGAGGTCCAAGTCTGCTATGCACTGCTGGAGCTGCTGGATTACTTCTTTAGGTTGTGCCACCTACTGTGGAACTCTCTTTTCAATCTTTACTTCTACAATTGTCACAGAGCGAAGTGCTTTGTGAACGATTTCCTTTACTTCGAGTTTCTCTGCGAGCAGCTGTTCCTTTTCTTTATGCAACTGGGATTTTTCTTCATTGAACTTCTCTTGCAGAGAAATATTCTCTCATTCTGCAGTACTGCGCTGCTCTAGAAGGTATCCCCGTGCTTGCGCAAAATCTTGGGTGCTATGTGCTATCTCCTCCTTTGCTCGTCAAAGGCAAACTTCGACTGTATCAATGATCCGATGGAGTTGAGCTGGCTCGTCTCCCAGTTTTGATGTTCCTGCTGATAGAGGCGCAGTAGAAAATATGCAGCTGGACTGGAATGCCTGCTGCACCCCTTGGAGATAGTCCTTAATCTGATTGAAAACCTCCTCTTTCTTAGCTTCTTGCTTCTCTTCTATCTCCAACAAAGCATCATTCAGTGCAGCGATGATGAAGTCAAAGTCTTCTGAGGTGAGGGTGGTCTCAAATTTAGTCTTGGTTTCTTTCACTTTCTTCCGGGATGAGGCTTTCAGTGGGGAGACCTTCCTTTTCTTTGAGGGGTCCTCCTCGTCTCTAGGTGGTGTAATCTCGCCTTTCTTCTATTCAACTTATGCACCATCTAGCTCTTTGCCATCACCTCCTTGCTCAAGTGAGATGGAAGAAGTCTTGGCTGAGGTACTGTTGACATCTTGGGCATCCTCATTTTTATTTGTATTGCTGGGTCTAGGTTTATCCCGCATAGTTTCTGGGCTGTCAACATCGGAAATCTACGTAGGGTTTGCTGGAACAAGGAGGTATTCCGACCATTCCTTGGTAATCTCTTCTAAGTCATCCTCCATCAACTTGTAGTCTGATTACAACTATTGTTTGTCTCCATCTGCATGCGCTGTGATGTAGATAAAATGGCGGTCCATGCTGAACTTCATTAAAGGCTGAAACCTATGGAGGGTATTTGGGGTCATCTGAGGCTTGAACTAGATGATGCCCTTCAAGTGGTTTTAATATGTGTGGAACAAGACATTTGACTTGCACTATTTATTCATGTCGTTCGAGTACCACATTGTACTAAACTTCATGACCAAAGGTTCAAACGGCTCGATGTCTAGGAAGGTCGCCCCTTCCGGCATCTCCCAGGCGATGAAAGTGATCAGGATCAGTAGCCATCTGAAGTGAAATTCATATCCATGATCCTGGGCTTCCCTGTTGTTAACTCCCAAAATGAAACCGTCTTTTTGGTTGAGTTTGGTAGTGGATATCATGGCTATCAGTAGTGTCATCAATTTATTTCTGAGTTTTCATAACTGCAAAAATTGTAGGTTTTGGTTTTGTCTTAGCAAATAAGTTGAGCCATAAAGTCTTCTTTTCAAAATTTTCATTTTTCACTTTCCACAGCTAACGTGTATCCAAAAGTTGATTTTGCGCTATGGAAAGTGTTGACTTTCAACAGCTAAGGAGATCTTTTCATTAGTCAATGCACTGTTGAAAGTGGCGAATTTCAAAAAGGTCTCACAATCAAGTTCGCGGGTGGCGCGTTGTGGAAAGTACATGCTTTCCACAGCTAAGGAGCAGTTTCATTAATAGTGGGGCGCTGTTGAAATTGCATACTTTCCACAGCTAACAGGGATTTTTCACAGAGTCGCGCGCTGGTGAAAGTGGCAAACAAACAGTTGATAGAGGCATTTTCCACAGGCCGTTGTTTAAGAAGCGGGAATCACGTGCGTGATATCCACGTATGATGGTAATGATGATATGATCACCCCCACATCAGGTAAATCCAAGGCATGCACTGATAGGAGTGGGCAATAATAGAAACTCAAATATGCATGTCAGGATATGACTGTAATTCGAATCCAGCCCAGAACTCATGCTCAGCACTCATGGCATCTGAGATGGTAGGTTCGTGTTCGATAATGCAGGTATAGAGGAGGTACCGCTGACCTGACAACATCAAATCAAACAATGGTTTTCATATCAAAAATCATTTCCGGAATGCTGTGGAAGTTTTCATTTGTTTCAAAACAGAGCCGAAGCCCGAACTGCTTTCAACAGCGCAGAACCTCGGCTCGACTGGCAGTTACAGGGGTTACAATTGTTAAGTTTTTCGAGCTGTAAAATGGTGAGAAAATGTAGTGGCGCTCTACTCAAGAGAGAGCTGGATAATTTGTCCTTTCTACAATCACATCCCGAAGTCCAGAAGCATTTTTCGAATGCAGGGTGTATGGAATTCGTCGAAAAGTTGCAAGTTGGGTGCCACCAGGCTATAGAAGAAGCCTTTGCCAAGACTTTCGATGGCAATAAAGCTCGCATCAGGTCTATGGAAATCAAAGTGGATGAGGTTGTCATCGCAACAGTTACAGGGTTGCCAAGAATTGGTCAGAGCTGGTTTAAAACCACTGCTCCTAAAAAGTTGGATTTCAGAGTTTATTTAAAAGAGGGGTACAAGCACAAAGCATGGAGAAAAGGTATGCTTGTTTCATATTTAGATGAAGAATGGCAAGAATTTTTCAAGGGTATCCAATTGTACATTACCTCAGAGGGAAGATATGATAAATTGATGATGTACCACTTTAAACTCTTGGATCACTTCACAGGCAAAACCCCTATTAATTTTCCTTATTTCTTATATCAAAGTTTGACTAAGGTATGCAAGAGGATTAGAACTCAACCCTTGAGCGTGAAAACTACTCTATGTCACCTCGGCCTCATAAAATTGATTATCCTAGAAGAATTGAAACAACAGGGGAGGAGCTGGGAGCATTTTTTGTTCTGGGAAGGTTTTGAAACCCAGAATCAGACTACAAATGAACAGATGGCGGGTGCAAAGAAATAATCATATCCTCAAAGCAGCTCAAGAAAAAGAAGGGCCTTACCAGGACCTTCAGAGGACAGAATATCTGGAATGAAGCCTCACAGGTTAAAGAGAAAGTTAAATTTTGAGCAGACCACATAGCAGACTACACAGCAGAATACAGGGCATCCTATAGAGCAGAGTACAGGGAAAAATATACTTAACTTGCCCTATTCAGATTCAGAATCTGAGTAGCAAGATCAATGCCCTGCCATTAAGAGTTCTGAGCAATCAGCTGAGTGTGCACAGAATTATGAAACTTTCAATCAGACAGAATAGGGAGAATCATCAAAAAAACCTAGATCAAATAAGTCTCAGAAGATCAAACATCTCAAGGAGGTAATTGCCCAGCAAGAGGTCTTGGAGCGGGTGATTAAAGAGAGGTATAAGAAGTTATCTGATAACTTCGCCAAGACAAATGCTACGTTTGAAAGATTGGCCAAGGAAAGTGTTAGAGAGAAGAAGAGGAAGAAAAAGCTCACCAAAGACTACAACAGCTTGTGGTGGCTTGCCAAACGCCTCAAAAGGAAGATCAGGAGGTTGAAACAAAAATTGAGGCAAAAATCTCATCCAGACCTGAAGGTTCTTGCGCAAGTCACCATCAATATGCAAGGTGAGAAATCAGATACCCACTGATTTTGGTTCGAAATCAAATTTCGAAGGTGAAAACTCTTTTTGTGCGCAATTGGGACTTTCAACAGCGCCAGGCCATTATTTCATTACCCGTTAGATGTGGAAAGTGACAACTTTCAATAGCTAACCCGTGAAAAAATTAAATGGTTGCATTGTTGAAAGCTGGGAAAGTAATTTTTGAAGCCGAAAACACAACAGTTCATTCCAAACAGGTTCTGAAGTGATTCCAGTGTATCAATGGACTACTAGATCGCATGCAAGAAGTTCAACATCAGGGATTCGAGGGATTTTTTGGTTACACATGCAAAACCATTTCCTAAAAATTCGATCATAAACATTGGGAAATTGAACAGTCAATTACAGGTGTCCTACTATTTTCACCACATTGCAGATACTAAAAGTTGAAGGATGCAGATGGCGATTTTGGAGACTGAAGACAGTTCAACTATTTAGTTTAGTTGTTGAAGACTTTAATTTCAAGTTGTTTAGATAGAATTGAATTGTTTTTATTAAATATAGATCCATGTTTTTAGGATCTGTATAACTGTTTGTAAGAGGCTATAAATGCCTGTTTTTGATAGCAAACAAGGGTTCGATTCTGGATACAGTAATACTCCTTTTTTGTACTCAGACATTTCATTGCTAATACAGATCACAGGTTCCTTTCCATTTTGGTATCAGTTTTCATATTTCTTCTTCACTGTTATCTTGTTGTCAAACCTTGAATAGCTGTTATCCTATTGTTTGGTTCATGACATTTTAATCAGTTCCTTTAGTTGTTTATTAGACCCTGCTTTGCACTGGTTTATAAACAATCTTTTCTTCATCCACTGAAAGCTATTTTACTGATTAACCAATCTTGGAGAGCACTGTCTATTTGTTTACCATTTTGATGTCTGAATGCCATAAGCTGAATTGAGTTATCCCATTGATCCATATTTACAAAATACAAAAACATTCATTTCTTAAGTTACCAAGCACCTTTGGTCTGCAACCACAAAGGGTTTCTTGGAGTGATAACACCTGTAGTCCATTTCTAATTGGTTTACTAGGTACTATGCCCAATTCATCTGAAGTCCTTCTGTGCACTTCCCTGCGAGGTCAACTACGAACCCCGTGACTTGGGTGTGTCGATTCTTTCGCACCAACTTTCTTGTGATTAATTGGTAGGTGAGGCGCATTGCACCACTTTGAATAGAGGATACCTTGTAGCCTCACATTCCCTTCTCAACATCACCATAGGTATCTTTAATCTTCTACGCAAGAGCATGATTCATGGCTTTTCCCGGGTAAAAATCCTATGGGTTAGGGCCTTGCTGTTAGAAAAATAGGACTGCGGAGCAATAAAATAAAACAAATGCAGAAACAAAACACAGAAGACACACAATACAAGAGAGACACGGATTTACGTGGTTCACCCAGTGTGGGCTACGTCCACCAGAGAAATTGCCAGGTCCTTCCTTTATTGTTATCCAACAAATGAAGGGATACAACTTACAACAAAACCCGCTGTAACTTCCTCTTCTTTCTCTCATAGTCTCCTCTCTCAGAATACAATATTCACCACCATCCATAGACGTGATACATTTTCCTCAGAAAAGAGGGCTTCCTTCTAGGGAAAAAAAACCTAACATAATCTCTACCGTTAGATCTGGGACCTTATAATGAACGGTCCAGATTTACAATGAAATTACAATATACTTTTACAAGGCAATTTTTTATTTGGGGGCTTCGCCCTCGAACCCCCGCTGGGGGATCGCTTCCCCAGACCCCCCAGCCGGGGGGATAGGCCCTCCGGACCCCGCAGAGGGGGTACCCCCCCTCTGCACTCCCCCGTGTGGAAGAGTGTACATACTTCTGGGGTGTAAATACTTCATGGGGTATAAACACAGCTGAAAGTAAAAGACCTATAAATCAGGAAGATAATCAGGCTCCACAACCAACAATCTCCCACTTGGAGACTGATCTCAACAACTCCACCGCTACTGTATATGATGGACTCTAAACCTTCTTGGACCTGGCAAATTTCTCATTTTCATATTCATTCTTGAAGACCAACTGAAACTGAGCAAGAACTCAGTTTCTCCCTGGTTACTCCCTTTGTTAACATGTCTGCAGGATTCTAGCTAGTGTGTATCTTTTCCAGCTTCAATTGTCCATCTTCCAAGGTGGATCGTATGAAGTGGTACCTCACCTGTATATGATTAGTCTTTGAATGGAAGGTTGAGTTCTTTGCAAGGTGAATGGCACTCTGACTATCACAGTACAACTTGTTGTTCTCCTACTTCTTTCCCAATTCCTCCATAAACCTTTGTAACCAAATCATCTCTTTACTAGCCTCTGTAGCAACAACATACTCTGCCTCTG
>ML785434.1:160461-174407 GCA_009831015.1 Picea engelmannii
AACACATCACCTGTTACATTTGCTTCCTGATTTCTCTCCTGCTGTCCATCTCTTTGTTTCTTTGGAGCTTTGCAGTCTTTCTTCAGATGTCCTTTCTTCCCACAATTCTAGCACTCTATCTTTCCAAGTCTGGATTTGGATCTGCCCTTCCTAGAATTTCCACAGTTTCCTGAGCCCTTTCCTCTATCCTTTTGTATTCCCCTGTTCTCCATGTTCAATGCATTTCCTGATGTCTCACCTGTGCTTTTCCATCACATTTCCTCACTAAGGATAACACCAACAACATCATCAAATTTTAAATTATTTGAGCCAGAGACAGAGTTACTTACAGCCATGACCAAGCCATTCCATCTTTATGGCAATGAGCACAAGATTAGAAGAGCCCTAACCTCATCATCAAAGTCCACTTTTACAGAACTTAGTTGATTAGTAACCGTATTAAATTCATTTAAATGATCTGCAACAAACCCACCTTCTAACATCTTCATATTAAATAATCTCTTCATTAGAAATACCTTATTCGACACTAAGGGTTTTTCATACAATTTGGCCAATGCATCCATCAAACCATTCATTTTCTTTTCTTTCGAAATATTGAAAGCCACCGACGCTACCAGGCTCAACCGTATCATTCCTAGAGCCTTTTTGTCAAGAATCTCCCATTCTTCGTCCTTCATGGCCACCGACTTCTTTTCTACTCTGCTCAATGGTAGGAATAGATCCTTCTGATATAAATAATCTTCAATCTGCATCTTCCATAACTGGTAGTTTTGGTCATAAAATTTCTCGACCCTAAACATTCCATCTTCTGACATTGCTCCCACTCGAACCAAGAACCCTCTTTTCCTGTGAGTTACCTTATGCTTTGATACCAGTTGTTAGAAAAATAGGACCACAGAGCAATAAAATAAAAAAAATGCAGAAACAAAACACAAAAGACACATAATACAAGAGAGACACAAATTAACGTGGTTCACCTAGTGTGGGATACGTCCACCAGAGAAATTGCCAGGTCCTTCCTTTTTTGTTATCCAGCAAATGAAGGGATACAACCTACAACAAAACCCTCTGTAACTTCCTCTTTTTTCTCTCATAGTCTCCTCTCTCAAAATACAATATTCACCACCATTCATAGCCGCGATACATTTCCCTCGTAAAAGAGGGTTGCCTTCTAGGGAAAAATACCCTAACATAGTCTCTACCATTAGATCTACGACCTTATAATGAACAGTCCATATTTACAATGAAATTATAATATAATTTTACAAGGAAATTTTTGCTTCGGGGGCTTCATCCCTGAACCCCCACTGGGGGCCTGCTTGCCCCCAAACCCCCCAGCCAAGTGGATAGGCCCCCTAGACCCCGCAGAGGGGGTACCCCCCCTCTGCACTCCCCCGCGTGGAAGAGTGTACATACTTATGGGGTGTAAATACTTCATGGGGTATAAACACAGCTGAAAGTAAAAGACCTATAAATCAGGAAGACAATCAGGCTCCACAACCAACACTTGCATGCTCAACCCTGTGATCTTGTTGATCAATGTCAGATCCACTATGATGTGGCAGTTTAACCATAAGTATCCTCTATGGTAACATGACAACAGTATCTTGACGCATGTGTTCACTTCTTGATGCCTTCTGAAGTGCGGTATCTTCATGACGTTGAGGAGTGTGGACTTCGCGAGGTTCATGGTCCATGATTGAGGAATTATCTTTGAATTCTTTCCTTTGGTTCTAGTCATATACTTATGCAGGGCGAGCATGCTGTAGACCTTCTTGTCACCGAGGATGAAGTCACTAAACTTCAACGCTGCAATCTTTTCTTGATCTGCATGTATCCCCTTTAGGAGGTACGCAATGACCAAGGCATACTCAAAGTCTCTAGGTACACTATCTCGATTGATTGTGTCTCAAAGGTGGTAGGTAGGCAGGTAGAATTCTTGGAATCAGCTTAGCATTCATGAGATCATCCCTATTTTTAGTTCGCTTCTCATCAGATGGTCAGGATGGTCCAACTCAAGCAGTGGACAGAGAGGCTTCCAGTCCTCTTGTCGATGATTCTTGTACATCTGTAGACACTCCTCTCTTCGACATGACTCTTTTAGTCATCAAGTTGAGGAGAACTTCTGTCACTGATTATTCAACTACGGTGAGCTTGTCAAACATACATGCTTGGGATTAAAATTATCGGGGTCACGATTATCTCAGACACTGTACTAGGATAAAAAACAAGAGCGCAATGATCACTATAGATAAGTCACTTAGTCTATGGGCTTCAAATTCTTAGTTAGTAAAATTTTTCTCTGTGCATGGTGCGACGGGATAAATAGGAAACTTGGCAACGATTCGCTTGTAACGGGTGTGAAGCCTTATTAACTCTTGTTCTGTCCATTATGGCATAGTCCAATGGTCTAGTGTTGAGCTATAAATGCTTTCCAACCTGTTTGAAATGAAAATCAAATGGATATATCAGTCCCAACAAATATATTTCTTCATCATGGCGAAGTGCCCTATGTCGCTATTCTGATATCCTGACGAAGCTCCAATTCTGCAAATTTTCTCTCTGCGAAGTTCCCTCTGGAATATTTTGTAACTTTTCAATCTTAGCCCTCTTATTGTTTAGCTTTATAGCCTTCTTTACAGTGATCTTTGACTCGATATGATTTTTTCCATTCTGATTCTTATCTTCTTTTAACATAGTCACGACGTGCTGTTGAGATTCTTTCCTAGGATTAAGGGGTAATACCTCTTCTTTACCTGGAGTCAATACTTCATTCTTTTGTGGGTCTTCTAATGTTCTTGCAGCTTCAACATTAGGGTCTCTAGTGTCAAATAGCTTCGATTTATTCTCCTGTTCTTCAATCAATTGTGCGATCTTTTTGGTCATGAAATATTTTAATTCTTGTTTCTTCTGCTCCAAAACGTCTTCTTATTCTTTTCGTCTGGCTTGATATCTCTCAATATAAGGGTTCCCTAGTAACATGGTAAATGGGGTTCCATCCTCAATAAATTGGATAATCTCAAAATCTTCTTATGTCGAAGTCCCATTAACATGCATAGGTATGCGAGCAAGATTCCCATAGAGGTTTATCAGTTTTCCTCTGAATAACCCTAGTCCTCTTAGTGAAGGAATCATAGCATGCCTACCTATAACTTCCCAAGTTCTCTCTGTCATGATATTCACTTGTGTTTCTTCATCTAGAACACAGTCAATGTCGAAGTATCCTATCCTTGCTTCAATGCATTCTTTTTCTTTGAAACTCTCTGATAATCTGACATGTCGGTGGTCATTCAGGGTTTCTTTTATATGTAGCAATGATTTCTCTGATTCTTTATGAGGTTCTACTATTTCTGGATCTACCTTAGGGTTTGCTTAATTTAGATTCATTCTTTCAAGCTTAGCAATCATTCTAGGGAAATCCAACACTTCATGGTCCATATCTTTGCAACAAAGATAACTAGGTCTTCTCCCAGGGAATTAGCAAGATGTCCCGGTTTTCTGCAACTCTAATAGAGGGTTAGTCCTCTCTTTCTTTTAAATGATCCCCAGACTCTCCTATACTGCGTGCTAGGATCATAGGATTTAACTTGCAATAAATTATTTCTAGGATCTTGCATCCATTTGTTAGTCCAAACATTCTTTCTATGCATAGGTATAACATATCTTTCATTATTCTTATCAGATCTATTCATATCAAACCTTCTTTCATCTATTAGTGCCCTAGTTTTTAAGCTAGGATAGAATCTATCAAACATACCTAGATCCATACTCTATAAACACTTTTTTTTTTACTTATCTTACTTTTATAGAGCACAAATCTTTCAGATCTAGAATTTCTCTACTATTATTACCTTTATCAGAGCACAAAGCTTACATATATTATGTCTTTTCTTCAGATCAGACTTCTTTTCTTCAGATCTAACCTTCCTTTCTGTAAATCAAACTTCTTTTCTTCAGATCTAACCTTCCTTTCTGTAGATCAGACTTCTTTTCTTCATATCTGACCTTCCTCTTGGCACAAAGGTTCACAGGTCAAGTAAAATGTTGCACACTAGGGAAACAGATCTACACACAAATATATCACAATTTCAGATCGAATCTTTGCTCAAAGTTTCTTCTTTATTAGTTCCCAAAAATCACAGTTTCAGGTCTCGACAATGAAACCATTTGTTGGCACAGGGGCATACCCAGTGTTCAATGCTACAACAATGAACCAACAAAACCCTAACTACCGACCCTTTTGGAAACACTTTCAAAGCAGATGAAGTCTCACCCGAGGTAGAGGCAGGGGTGATTGCAGGACTCAAGTGTGTGCAACCTTAGCTAGGACATAGATCTGTGGTTATACAACTTAATATAGCACTTATCATCGTCAATTCTCAATACACAATAAATAATCACTTTGCTGATAAAACAAAACTTCATAGCATTAAAACTGATCTAATGTATTAAGAACTTAGCATAAGTAAACATATCAGATATGGTAGAAACATTACTAAGCATATTCATATATATCAGATCTAACATCCTACACATCATTATCACTGAGCATAAGAATATCTATCTAATAATCTCAAGCATTTAACAAAAGAAGACATAAACACATTAAGACAAGCATGAAGCAAGACAACAAAGTGCTTACGTGGTTCACCCCCACCCTGGGGCTAAGCCCACCAACTCTTCTTATTTATTGTCTTCAGTGAATTGGTTACAAACAAAGAGCCTCAAAACCCTTACTTCGCACATGACAAAAGATCTGCGTAGCTCACTAGATCCTTCTTCCTTGCGTTATAGCACAAAGCCATGCACAACTTATTACAATGAATTGCACTTAGCTCTGTAAGTCTCACACAGGCACAAAGCACTTACAAACCCTTCTTGCACTTAGCATACATCACATAGATGCCGATAGATTCTTTCTTTATATTTCCTATACATCTATTTATACATTTCAAAATAGGCCTAAGCATGGGTAAAACCCATGGCCCAACATCCCAATCCCATTACATATTCCCAAAAACCTAAAAATGACCCAAAAGTGGGCCGATATCTCACGATCTCCACTTCGTCTTGCAATCCTCCTTTGACAGGCTATCGAAGTCCCAAAATAGGTCAAAATGACCAAGAATCTCTCAAAACTTGGTCAAGGGCCAACAACACACAAGAGTGGGATGTTACATACACTCCCTCTTGGTTTAAAATTCATCCCGAAGTTTCATAGTATATAAGTGCCAAAATAATGTGTATCACAATATCATAAGTCTATCTATCAAACACAAATGGAAATCATTGGCGCATATCATATGTGTCCTCCCAGGTCACTGAGTGTGGACTATAGTTGTCGCATTGGACCTTGACCTGATCTATTGTTCGACGCCATAGATGTCGAATGCAATGATCCAGGATGCAGATCGGCTCAACTGTGAGCACACCCTCGTCAGATACCTACAAGGAAATCATGTCAATAACATGTGTAGGATCACTACTATAATGTCTCAAAACAGATACGTGAAAAACATCATGCATACACCTAAAAGAATTAGGCAAGGCTAGTCAATAGGCCACAAGCCCCTTCTTTTCCACAATCTCTAAAGGTCCCACATACCTAGGAGAGAGTTTTGTACCCTTTCCAAACTTGATAAAAATATTATGTGGTTTCACCCGTAAGAAGACTCGATCAATAACTTCATAACTACGGTAGACATAGTGCGCATCGACATAACTCTTCTACCGATCCTGTGCTTCTTTGATCCTTTGTCTTATTGTTTTCATTTGATATTCCATTTCTTGGATCGCTTCTGGTCCCATCAAGACCCTATCCTCAAGCCGATCCCAACTCAAAGGCATCCGACACGGTCACCCATAAAGAAACTCAAAAGGCGCCATATTAATGGTGCTTTGGTAACTGTTGTTATATGCAAATTCTACCAGTGGAAAGAATTCTTCCCAATGCTTCTGTTGGTCCATCACGTACATGCGCAACATGTCTTCCAAGATATGGTTTGTTCATTTGGTCTGCTCATATGTCTCCAGGTGATACGTAGTATTGAAGTTAATTTGGGTTCCCAAAGTCACTTGGAAACTAGTCCAAAATCATCCGATAAACACCGATCCTCGATCGGATATAGTCCTCTTAGGCATGCCATGCAACCTAAAAATCTCACTGATGAAATCTCTAGCTATGTTAGGTGCCTGATATGTCGTACGTACAGGAATAAATGAACACTCTTCATCAGAGTGTCGACTACCACAAAAATAGAGTCATGTCTCCTTACTGTTAGTGGCAATCCAATAGTGAAATCCATCGAAATAACCTCCCATTTCGATTCTGGAATAACGTGTGGTTGTAGTAATCCTGCTGGATGTCTATGTTCAACCTTCACCTACTGATATTCTAGACATCTAGCCACGCAGTTGACTATGTCTACCTTCATTCCTTTCCAGAAGAATAAGGGTTTAAGGTTTTCCCTCATCTTCATGACTCCTGGGTGATCTATGTACACTGCTCTGTGAGCCTTGTTTAGGATCAAACCCCTCAACTTGTCGTTTGGTGGTACATAAATTCAATTTTTAAATCTCAATAATCCATCGTTTTCAAACGTAAATACTTCAAATCTTGGTACCATCATTGTGTTTTGTCCGATAAAATCCTTGACCTCTTTGTACTAGTCATCGTCATGCTATAAAGTTATAATAGTTTCATGTACATTCATCTGAAGAAGCAACATCAAAAAGATGCATGGTCTCCAACTCAATGCATTAGCCACTCTATTCATTGTTCCCTTTATGTAAGTAATCTCGAAGTCATATTCGCTGAGCAATTCCGACCAACGTCGTTGTTGTGCGTTCAGGTCACTTTGTGTAAAGATGTGTTGTAGTCCACAGTGTTCCATTTTTAGTTCAAATTTTCATCCAATAAGGTAGTGTCTCCAAACTCTCAGGGCATAAACAATGGCTAACAACTCCAAATCATGCGTCACATAGTTCTCCTCATGCCTTCTCAACTTCCTCGATATGTAAGCGATCACTCGACCGTCTTGCATCAAGACTCCACCTAAGACTTCCTTGGATGCATGAATTCATAACAAGAAGTTCACATCCATGTTAGAGACCCTTAGTATCGATGTTGTTGTCAACATCTCCTTGAGCCTCCAAAATGCTTCCACGCATTTCTCGGTCCCAACAAACTTCTTGTTCTTCTTCTGCAATTCCGTAATCAGATTTTCTATCTTCAAAAGACCCTTGAAAATCCATCGATATGTTGGACAACTGAGAGGGGGGGTGAATCAATTGTTACCGTGCTTAAAAAATTATTCTTATTTTAAACTCTTTACAAAGCACTCAATGACAATCACAATAATGTAGGGAGGTAAGAAATAGAATATTCAACATCAATCACATACATGAAATATATAGAGACAAATATTTCCTAAGGAAACCCATAAAGGGAAAAACCTCTTCTTCTTGATATGATAAGTAATCTTTATTTTCTATACATTATCATTCTTATGAGAACCAACTCATTGTGAAGCTACCACATCTATTTTGTAAGCTGCAACTTGCTGAGAGCACCAACTCTCTAGTTTCTCTAGCACCCACTAGAAGAAAGCACCATCTCCCTGGTTTCTCTAGCACCCACTAGAAGGAAGCACCATCTCCCCGGTTTCTCTAGCACCCACTAGAAGGAAGCACCAACTCCCTAAGTGTTCCAGAACCAACTTCCAGTCACACATGCACTAAACTTTATAACAGAGAACTAGAGTTCTCCCTTTCACCACCCTACCACCCTATTTTTTCTGGCTACAACTAGATGGAAGCACCAACTCCCTGTGTTCAAGCACCCACTTGAAAATTTGAGGACACCAATCCTCCCCAACACCTCCCTACCACCCTTAAATATAAATATTTTCTTTTTACAACTTTATCACAATGATACAACATTTATCTATGGCTTACCAGTCTCATCACTATTCTGATACACTGCTCTGCTCTGCCAGCATTAATGTCTCTGTTCTCGTGTATGCTACGCTTTCTGTTCTTCTCTCAGATATGCATTTTTGTTTCTTGCTTCTTCTGCGCTTCAGCTCCTACACACCACATGCTTCTACCCACATGAATCACACTTAACAACAAAAAAAAACTCTTCTCTGTTCTGCCTATTTATATTTTATGTGCACCAATTGCATCCTATGCGCAATGCCTCTGCATGCTCTTCACATCATCACTGTTCTGCCCTTCTGGTTGTTTACTGCATCTATTCCTCGTAACTGCATAGCTAACTTGCAGTACCCTTTCACTTCTCTGTTCTACATGTTTTTTTCATGTCGATTCCTCTGCCTGATCATCATGAAAACTCCTCATCATCCCTAGTGGTTAGCTCAATGTGTTCATCATCACTGGGCATTGTGCTGAGATTCCTTAGCTTCTCTGGCAGTGGAGACTCTTCATCTTCTCTGTCAATTACATCCAGTCAATTATGGCTACTTTGGCTTCTAATCCCCTTCCTTCATGTGACCACTGATGGTGACCAAGCGCTTATTCAAAAAGGTGCTTCCCGATTTTTGTCTAGTGAGCGTTGGCTCCATTTCATGATATGACCTTGGGCTACTAGCTTCATGTGACCATGATATTGTGGGTGCATATAAAGGTGGTTTAGACCAAACTTCTTTTCACCCTGCAATTCACCATGAGCCTCCACACATCCTTTCTCCAAAACCATGGTTTCAATTGTGGCCCGCTCATGAAAAATTAAGGCCCGAGCATGTTCTGGCCCCAAAGTGGAGAATGACCATCGATCTCACAATCTTGAGGGTGCTCTTGAATGGACAGTTTAGATCTATCCTCTCAATTCCATGGACCAAATCTCTCCTTCCTCCATCAACGACTGATATTTTCTTCGTGATCTGGGCTCCGGGAGTTTCAACTCTCAAACCCTATTGCTACTGACTGGATATATTTCAGAATGGAAGATCTTCTGACATCTGTCCTCTTCAATCGATGGTTCTGACTTATTTCCTTTAACCATGCATGATCCTTAGTCTCAACAATTATATGACACTTTTCCCTCCAAATCAACGAATGATATCAATTTCGCCTTTCGGGCTTCGAGAGTTTCTATTCACAAACTCCTCTTTCTCCCAGAGTATTTCACCTAGAGTTCGCGATACAATGATGTGTGTCCCCTTCGGATCAACAGTCGAGATATCCTTCGGGTCTCTGGACTTTGAATATTTCAATTCTCAACCTTCACTTTCTTAGAATACTTTTAGCCAGAGTCCACAGATTCCTTCCATGTGTCCTCCTTGAATCAATGGTCGTTGTTCACTTCAAGACTTTGACACTTCGACAATCTCAAACCTTTCTCCTTTTTGTTTTCCTGGAGATGAAAATCTACTGGGGCATGTCCTCTTTAATCCAACAAATATACTCTACTCTAGGATTTTGGCCTTCAACAATCTCAAACCTTTCTCCTTTGCATTTTCCCAGAGAAGTTTCACCCAGAGTTCACGATCCGTTGACATATATCCTGCTACATGATCAATGATCAAGAATACACACGAAGTGATCTTTAGATTCCATGACTTGTATCCACTTTGAGTCTTCAACATTCTCGACTTTAGGTCTTTGGTCAAGTACTGGTGGTAAAAATCCCAAAGCAAAACTCCCGTAGTGATGTAAATCTTGCGTCACTCGATGACATGTCACGAGCCAAGCAACTACCACGTGTCACTCATATTTGTGATTTCCATGTACCTGAAATGCTGAATCAACTTGACATTTGTCATTGTATCATTGCGCCACGTGTCCTTGATGATGTGGTTTTCCATGTGTCCTTGCTGACGTGGTCTGCCACATGTTCTTGAGGATAATATTTGCTGATGTAGATCTCCCTAATCTAACAGTCATTGTATGGTCTCCATATCCGACGACTGACATAACTTCTCATTCTGGGGATTTCTAATCTCAAACATTCAGGAGCGTAACTTCCTCGCATCTCTATATCTGAAGTGAATGTTGTTCATTCGACCAGGATCTTGGATCGACGAATAGATATTTTTGTGATGCAACTTTGCTATCTTATCTTGTCCTTCCACTCGAAATTGATTTGACGGATAACAAAACTTCGCATTCCAGAGATTTCAAATATCAAACTTTCCTGAGTGTAAACTCCTTACATCTTTAGACTCGAACTAATCGTTGTTCATCGATCATGTTCTTAGATCGACGACTCGATCTTTCTGGGTTCTCCTCCTGTCTAGATACTGATCCGATGAGCATTGTCACTCCTCCTTCTGAGCTTATGCTTCCTCCTGAATTGGAAGAATTTCTAAGTGTCAAAGGTTCTACGAGCCCTGATGACTTTGGGTCTCGTCTACGTTTCTGAGAACACTATATCTCCTGATCGTTGGTAATGGAATTAACCTTGGCCTTGGCGCAGACTTGCACTTTGCGTGAAACTCTACACTATTCCTCTCTAAGCTTGGATTGCACACTATTTTCTTCTTCACCTAAGATTACCTTTGATCCTTTTGCGAGCCATGAACTTTGATCCTTCAGCAAGCCTTGATGTATGAGATCTCATCTGCACATCTTAGAATGCTATCTCTCTTGAGTTTTGATCTCTGCATACTGTTTTCCTCTTCACCTGAGCTTATGTTGTTCCTGTTTTTCCATCAATACACACTCTGATCTTTCCATCAATGACAAGCACACTCTTCCTATAAACATGCCAACATCATTGTTGTTCTTTCCATCAATGAAAAGAACACTTTACCTCAAAACATGCCAATAATCTCCCCCTTTGGCATTTATGGCAACCTGGAAAGATTGCATTGTTCTACTTAGATCTCCAACTGTAGCATCCAGAACACACATTTTCTCCCCCTTTAACATAAATGTGAAAGAAAACATGCTCCCCCTAAGATGTTGCAATACTTGTCGAAGGTATCATATATTCAACCAATATATACTCCCCCTCACATGATGGATTCTCTTATTTGAGTCCTGCAGAGCATTTGTATCTAACTCAGAGTCTTCTCCTTCTGATTCTTGGACTTGTTCATCTTCAGCTTCAGCTGTGTCCTCTGTTGCAAACTCAATATTGCTCACTTCTCTCACTGGGACTCCTTCATCAACCTTTTCTTTTCATAACTGAATGACTCCCCCTGTCACACTTCTTTGATCTTCTATTACAATAACTTCATTTTTTTCCCATGATGCCTAGAATCCAAGGATTTTTGTAATGTCCCCCACCTCTTAGAGAGGTGATGAGGAGACTCAGTGGCCTGGGCACCCCCACTAGGTCATAGTCTCACACTGAAGGGGGGGAAAGTCAAGAAGTTAAAAGTTATATTTGTAAGTTGACTTGAGAAAGGAAAAGGATAAAGGAGTAAAAGATAACTCAACAGAAGAATAGAAGATTAACCCTGGGAGTTAACCTAACTCAATATAGAATTAGAAGGAAAAGTATAAGTAAGAGGCTGGGGTGCACCTATTATTCATTCTGGTTTTGGATTAACATTTTCTATTGCTCTTGAGCATTCAGTTTGGGGGTTTGCTGTACAAACCCTTGTGAGCAACTCAGTGGTGAAATATCCACTCACCTTGTTTCGCAGCTTGGTCTCGGGGATGAAAGACTCCTCCACACCATTCTAGTCTCAGCCCATCTCCATCTAGTGCGTCAGAAGGGGCAGGACCATCAGTTTGAGGGATTTTCTGGAGGGTTATCATCATTCTACATTTGTCTATAGATTGGGACATCTTGGAGCCATAGGGGACGTCCTGTAATTCAATAAAACTCAGATCTAGGGAGATCTGCTTGAGATATGAGTCCGATAATTCTCCCACGGGATTCTCATAGCCCGATCTATATTATTGGAGAGTTTCAAAGCATTTGGAGGCCTCCTTCATCAGGGCCAAACCAACTAGGGGTTCAGTCATCCAGTGGGGCACCCCATTCAGTGGGAAATTCAGATCTACGGAGATTGAGCGGGATCTTGGAGATTCAGGCACCTGGGTTATTCTTACCATCACTCGATCTATATTCTTGGGGAGTTTCAGAGAATTTGGACACCTCCTTCATCAGGGCCGAACCAGCTAGGGTTTCAGTCATCCAGTGGGGCACCCCATTCAGTGGGAAATTCAGATCTATGGAGATTGAGAGGGATCTTGGAGATTCCGGCACCTGGGTTATTCTTACCAACGCCCGATCTATCAATTGGCATATTTCTTAGGGTGATTGGACACATTTGGCAGCAGGGCCGAGTTATTGAGGGTTTCAGCCTTCTATTGGAGTGTGGCATTCTTCAGCTGGAGAGTTTGGCATTCAGATCTGCTTGTATTGATCTTCATTTCTTATTCATCCTTTGGAGGCATTATTTTGTATTAGCGAGAGCATTTTGTAGCAGCTCATATCTATTGCTTGTACGACCATCTGAAGTTTATGCCAGATCGGACATCTATTGTATTGATCTTACATTGCTCATAATAAAAAGGTCAGATATTTGCTTGTGCTTCTACATCTTGAATATATTGTGATCTCCATGTGTTGATGAATATTGTATGCACTTAAGAAATCAATAAATTAGTAGTAGTTAGTGATTCCAAGAAAGAATTTGGCTTGGGATCATTACAGTGGTATCAGAGCCTTGATCCTCCAAACCTATGGAGAGATCAGTGTATGCATAAGTACAGGGGAATTGGTATGGGTCGAAGGAAGATAAACAACAGTGAAATAGAGGTAGAAATAGAAGGGTCAGGAGATGACCATGAGCCCCAGGGCTTGGCTCTCTTAGTAACTAAATTTGGTAAGTTCCAACAAAACATGAACCACACAGAAAGCACATTGGTTCGATAGTTGGATGAGTATCAAGAAACCAACAGAAGGGGACAAGCCGAAATCTCTGAGACCTTGAAGAAAGTTGATGAGAATCTACAGAAAATGAACGAGAACCAAACTAGGATCACTGACCTTCTGATGCAAGTAACCCATCGAGGCAAAGATCCTGATACGTATGGGAATAAGGAGGCTGGAGGGTCCGATGGAACCCATGAGGAAGGCAGATATAACCCGGAGAAAGCACCAGGATCCGAAGGAAGTCTTGGAGGTGGCATGTTCCATGGGCAGATGGGTAGCAGGACCAATCATAGGTCATACATGCCAGTGTTCACAGATGAACCACTAGGCCAACACTCAGGTAGCAGAGCTAACCCCAGACCATACATGCCCACATTTACAGATGAGCAAGAGCAACATGAACAGGTTGAAGATTTTGTGGCACAATTGGCCAGGAGTACAGGGGAATACTACAGCTTGGATATGAAAGTTCAAAGACAGATGTCCCTAGACTAGTATTCTCAACTCAGGTTCAGAAACCAGCCTAGGATGAACCACAGGGGTAGCTTTGAGTTTGAGCGAAGGTCAGGGAAGATAGAGATTCCATACTTTGATGGTACGGCTAAGATGACAGCACAAGCATGGGTGCAGAAGCTAGATACTTACCTGCAGCTTAATCCCATGAGAGAGATGGAGGCCATCAAGTTTGCCACTATGTACTTGGATGGCAAGGCCCATGACTAGTGGTACCATGGGCTCATCACACTCGGCCACAACCAGATTGTATCTTATACAGAATTCACTCAGAGGCTCATTGATAGATTTGATCTAGGAGATCCTGAGTTACATTTCCGGGAGCTCACCCAACTCAAGCAAACAGGTATAGCTGAGGCATACATTGATGAGTTCCAGAGGTTGGTAGTGATGGTGCAAGATATGTCCCCAACCAGGCTCCTGATGCTCTTTATAGAAGGATTGATGGAACCCTTGAAGGGTTGGGTTAAGGCCTTCAAGCCTACCAGCCTACAGGAAGCCATTTGGAAGACGAGGGATCTGGGTCCAGCTACTAAACCAAAATTCATACCCAGACCACCTCTTAACAGTGGTGGAA
>ML785434.1:178735-214308 GCA_009831015.1 Picea engelmannii
TGGAGAGTTTGGCATTCAGATCTGCTTGTATTGATCTTCATTTCTTATTCAGCCTTTGGAGGCATTATTTTGTATTAGCGGGAGCATTTTGTAGCAGCTCATATCTATTGCTTGTACGGACATCTGAGGTTTATGCCAGATCGACCATCTATTGTATTGATCTTACATTGCTCATAATAAAAAGGTCAAATCTTTGCTTGTTCTTCTACATCTTGAATATATTGTGATCTCCGTGTGTTGATGAATCTTGTATGCACTTAACAACTCAATAAATTAGTAGTAGTTAGTGATTCCAAGAAAGAATTTGGCTTGGGATCATTACAATTTTATTACCATATTCATCACAATAAAAAACCATTACAAACACTCTCATACTCTCTTTCACTTTTTGCAAATGAAGGAAATGTGTTAGACTTCTTAGGAGTACTGATTTCTTCCTTGTTGTATCCAAAACTGGATTTGTCATTTGGCGATTTGTGACTATCCAAGATATCATCCAGGGTCATGGAGCTATTCAAGAACTTGATTTGGGTGTTGAATTCTCAACCTTCACAACTTTTTCTTCCAACTTATGACATGATTCTTCTTCTACTTCTTCTTTTCTTGCATGGGAGGTTTCAATATCAACATCATTATCTATCCTTATGCCTTTAGCCACCACTTGTCCCGAGTTTACATTTTTTACCTTAAAATCTTTGGACGTGAACACCTCTTCATAGCCTCTGTCACACATTTGACTTATACTGAGAAAATTATGTTTCAGACCATCTACAAGCAGAACATCCTGGGAATCTCCTTTTCCATTACTCAAACTCACCATCCCTTCACCCTTGATTTTACCTGGTTCATCATTTTCAAGGATCTCATTTATTGTTTTGCTTTTACTTATAGGCAGAAGCTTATCCTTTTCTCCAGTCATGTGCTTGGAACATCCACTGTCTATATTCCAGGATTCCTTTTGTTTTTGAGTTGAAATTACTAGACCACATTTTTCACTATCTTTCCTTTTCCATGTGCTGACCTTTCTAGATAAGAGCTTTATCCTTGGATCTTCTTTGTAATTCTTCAGATGGAATTTTGCAACTTTGTGGCTGAAGTTATGACAGTTATAACATTCAATATCATTGTTCAATAGGTCAAAGTGATTGTTTCAACGTTGTCTACTCATTGACTATTTTTTATTTCTTGACCTCCTCAGTTGCATGTCTCTAAACTTAATTTGACAATTTGAAATCTGTGATTGTTTGTAACTTGTCTGTTTCTTTCTCTGTTGTGGTAGATATTTATTCCTTGGGAGTCTTGATTGCTCATGTCTAAATCTTAAAGAAAAATTTACAACTTTGTGGCCAAAGTTAGAACACTAGAAACAATATCCATATAAAAAGTCTTTGTACCTGGAAAATGGATGTCTTCTTTGAGAAGGTCGATTTATTCCATGCTTATGATTTCCTTGAGCAGAGGGTGTATTATTTATTTTTTCTACAGATTTAGTTCTCACACATTTTTCTTTACTCCTCCTTGATGGCTGATTATCTTCCTTTGTTTCTGCAAATTTGATGTTGTCATTGGTTGTAGATTTGATAAACTTGATGGGTTCTTTTTTGCTTGGCTGACCACTACTTGATCCCTCTTCATAACCCAAACCAGTTTTCAAATTTGGATTCCTTTGCTGATTCAGAATGTTGGCTAATCCTTCTCAGGGTATGATACTTAACATATTCTGATGATACAATGCTTGAAACTTCTCCAACTCTTTCCTTGTTTTCACTACTTTTTCTTCCAGAGCTTCACATCTTGACTTCTTTTTTGATAACTGCTATTTCAGAATGCCTTCAATTTTATTTTCCTCTTCTAATTCCACTTTTAGCAGGGCAAAGTATTCACCAGGTTTTTTACTGCCTTTCTTGAAATGTATCCGTAATTGTTTTTGTTTTCTCTTCTTAAGTCCGAGTCTGTCAATCTATTCTAAAGCACTGATCAACTCTCCTTCCAAGTCAACCACATCTTCTTCAATATTGACATTACTTCCTATGCTTTCATTACCATAATCCTCTTTGGACATAAGCACAAAGTTATTAACCTTATATTCATAGCAAGAGTCAATATCTGTGTCTTCTGAAGAGTCATCATTGTTTACACATAAAAGTTTCTTTTTACCGAATATCTTGGATTTGTACTTCTCTTCTCCTTGAGAGTTCTGGTCCTTCTTCTTGTATGGACACTTAGATTCAAAGTGACCTATATTTCCACAGTTAAATCATTTGAAGGGAAAATTTCCTTGGTACTTTCCTGATCCTTTCTTTAGTCTTCTCACAAATTTTGCTTCAATTTCATCAGACTCAGAATCCTCATTCTTGTCTTCTTTAAATGATGCTTCTCTAGTGGTAGATTTATCTTTACTAATCCTCATTTCATAAGCAGTTAGAGTTCCTAGGAGTTGATCAATAGTCCGAGTCTTAAGATCATTCAGTTATTCTATTGCATCAACTTTTGGATTGAATCTATTAGGCAGAGATCTTAAGATCTTCTAAACTAATAGTACATCTTCAATCTTCTCACCAAGACCTTTCATGGAATTCACAAGCTCCTCAAATCTTAAGAAAAACTTATTAACTATCTCATCCTCAATCATCTTTAGTTCAAACTGTAATCCATAGGTTTTAAGCTTGGCATCCTTTACCTTCTCATTACCTTCATAACTGCTAATGGGTTTGTCCCACATTGCTTTGGAAGATTCTAAGTGCATAACTTTTACAAATTCTGCTTCTACAAGCCCACTCATAATAACATTCATAGCCTTAGCGTTGTAAACTGAATTCTAGCTTGTCATCCTTAGAAGCTAGTACAACCAGCTTTACATAACCAGTCTCTACCACATCCCAAACATCTGCACCTAAAGCCATTATGTAGGTTCTGATCCTAACTTTCCAAAAGCCAAAGTTAGTTCCAATGAACATGGGGGCCTTATTGGTTGAAGTTCCTCCATGGATAGTCATGTTTAAGCTCTAGGATATACCCTTAAATAAAGGGAACTTGCTATGATACCAATTGTTGGACAACTGAGAGGGGGGGGGGGTGAATCAATTGTTACCGTTCCTAAACAATTATAATTATTTTAAACTCTTTACAAAGCACTCAATGACAATCACAATAATGCAGTGAGGTAAGCAATAGAATATTCGA
The DNA here is from genome assembly GCA_009831015.1 of Picea engelmannii. Lineage (NCBI taxonomy): Eukaryota > Viridiplantae > Streptophyta > Pinopsida > Pinales > Pinaceae > Picea > Picea engelmannii. The sequence goes on from ML785434.1 coordinate 181,919, forward strand.
CATCAATCACACACATGAAATATACAAAGACATATATTTCCTGAGGAAACCCATAAAGGGAAAAACCTCTTCTTCTTGATATGATAAGTAATCTTTATTTTTTGTACATTATCATTCTTATGAGAACCAACTCATTGTGAGGATACCACCTCTGTTCTACAAGCTGCAACTTGCTAAGAGCACCAACTCTCTGGTTTCTCTAGTGCCCACTAGAAGGAAGCACCAACTCCCTATTTTCTCTAGCACCCACTAGAAGGAAGCACCAACTCCCTAAGTGTTCCAACACCAACTGGATGGAAGCACCAACTTCCAGTCACACATGCACCGACCTGTATAACAAAGAACAAGAGTTCTCCCTTGCACCACCCTGCCACCTTGTTTTTTTTGGCTGTAACTAGATGGAAGAAACAACTCCCTGTGTTCAAGCACCCACTTGAAAATATGAGGACACTAATCCTCCCAAGCACCTCCCTACCACCATAAAATATAAATATTTTCCTTTTACAACTTTATCACAGTGATACAACATTTATCTATGGCTTACCAGTCTCATCACTATTCTGCTACACTGATCTACTCTACCTACATCAATATCTCTCTCCTCGCGTCTTCTGCGCTTTCTGTTCTTCTCTCATATATGCGTTTATGTTCCTTTCTTCTTATGCACTTTAACTCCTACACATTGCATGCTTCTACCCACATGAATCACACATAAAAACAACAACAAACTCTTCTCTGTTTTGCGTATTTATATTCTTTGTGCACCAATTGCATCCTATGCGCAATGCCTCTACATGCTTTCCATAGCGTCACTGTTTTCCCCTTCTAGTTGTTTACTGCATCTCTTCCTCATAACTGCATAGATAACTTGCAATACCCTTTCACTTCTCTATTCTGTATGTTTTTTTCATGTCAAGTCCTCTGCCTGATCATCATGGCAACTCATCATCATCCCTGGCGGTTAGCTCAATGCATTCATCATCACTGGGCATTGTGATGATATTCCTTAGCTTCTTTGGTAGTGGAGACCCTTCATCTTCTCCATCAGTTACAACCAGTCAATTATGGCTACTTTGGCTTCTAAGCCCCTTCAATGACTAAGCGCTTATTCAAAAAGGCGCTTCTCGATTTCTGTATAGTGAGAGCTAGCTCCATTTCATGATATGACCTTGGGCTATGAGCTTCATGTGACAATGCGATTGTGGGCGTGTACAAAGGTGGCTTAGGACAAACTGATTTTCGCCCCGCAATTCACCACGAGCCTCCATGCATCCTTTCTCCAAAACCATGGTTTCAATTGCGGCTCGCTCATGAAAAATTAAGGCCCGAGCATGTTCTGGCCCCACAATGGAGCATGACTGTCGATCTCACAATCTTTAGGGTACTCTTGAATGGATGATTCATATCTTTCCTCTAGAGTCCACGGAACAAATCTCTCCTTCCTCCATCAATGACTAAGGTTTCCTTCATGATTCAGGCTCTGAGAGTTTCAACTCTCAAACCCTGTTACTGATGACTGGATATCTTCCGGAATGGAAGATCTGTTGACATTTGTCCTCTTCAATCGACAATTTTTTCTTATTTCCTTTATCCATGCACGATCCTTAGTCTCAATGATCGAATGACACATGTCCCTCCAAACCAATGGATGAGATCAATTTCTCCTTTCGATCTTTGGGAGTTTCAATTCTCAAACTCTGCTTCCTCCTAGAGAATTTCACCTGGAGTCCATGACCGAATGATGCATGCCCCCCTTGGATCAATGGTCGATGTCTCCTTCAGGTCTCCAGACTTTGGAGATTTCAATTCTCAACCTCCACTCTCTCAAAATGCTTTTATCCGGAGTCCACAGATTCTTTCCATGTGTCCTCCTCGAATCAATGGTCCTCGTTCACTTCAGGACTTCAACACTTTGACAATCTCAAACCTTTCTCCTTCACGTTTTCCCAGAGATAACAATCTACTAACGCGTGTCCTCTCTAAGCTAATGGATATCCTCCACTCTAGGACTTCGGCCTTCGGCAATCTCAAACCTTTCTCCTTCGTGTTTTCCCAAAGAAGTTTTTCCTGGAGTTCATGATCCATTGACACGTATCCTGATACACGATCAACGATCGAGAATACACCTGAAGTGATCTTAAGATCACATGACTCGTATCCACTTCAGGTCTTTGACATTCGGTACTTTCGGTCTTTGGTCGAGTACTGGTGGTAAAAATCCTGAAGCAAAACTCCCAGAGTGACATAACTCTTGCGTCACTTGATGACATGTCATGATCCGAGCAACTGACACGTGTTACTCAGATTTGTGATTTCCATGCACCTAAAATGCCAAATAAACTTGACACTTGTCATTTTCTGATTTCACCACATGTCCTTGCTGACGTGGTCTACCACATGTCCTTGTTGACGTGGTCTGCCACATGTCCTTGAGGACAAGATTTGCTGACGTAATCTGCTAACGTAGATCTCTCTGATCTAACGGTCATTGTTTGATCTCCAGATCCAACAGTTGACAAAACTTCACATTTTGGGGATTTAAAATCTAAAACATTCAGGAGCATAACCTCCTCGCATCTCTATATTTGAAGTGAATGTTTTTCATTTGATCAGGATGTTGGAACGACGACTCGATATTTCTATGATGCAACTTTGATAGCTTATCCTGTCCTTCCACTCAAAATTGATCCGACAGCTGACGAAACTTCGCATTCTAAAGATTTACAATCTCAAACTTTCCTGAGTGCAAACTCCTTGCATATTTATACCCGAACTAATCATTTGTCATTGATCATGTTCTCAGATCGATGACTCGATCTTTCTACATGCTCCTCTTGTCTGGATACTGATCTGATGGCCATTGTCACTCCTCCTCCTGAGCTTACACTTCCTCCCGACTTGGAAGAATTTCTAAGTGTCAAAGGATTTGTGAGTCCTGATGACTTTGGGTCTCATCTGTGTTTCTGAGAACGCTATCTCTCATGAGTGTTGGTAATGTAATTAACCTCATCCCTGGAGCACACTTATGCTCTGTGTGCAACTTTGCGCTATTCCTCTCTGAGCTTGGATTGCACACTATTTGCTTCTTCACTTGAGCTTACCTTTGATCCTTCTGCGAGCCATGAACTTTGATCCTTCTGTGAGCCTTGATGTATGGGTTCTCATCTACACATCTCAGAATGCTATATCTCCTAAGATTTGATCTCTGCATACTGTTTTCTTCTTCACTTGAGCTTGCACTGTTCCTGTTTTTCCATCCATGCACACTCTGATCTTGCCATCAATGACAAGCACACTCTTCCTATAAACATGCCAACGTCACTGCTATTATTTCCATCAATGACATGCACACTCTTCTTGGAAACATGCCAACATGATAGTATCCTGCTAAACCCATGAAGCTACACACTTTGGGGACATTAGTTGGCACAGGCCATTCCATAATAGCCTCAACCATTGCTGGATATGTTGGGCCCTTCATTTTAGGGATAAGGAATCACACAAGTTTTGACTGAGCATGAGTTTCACAAGCTTCATCAGAGGCATGGAGAAAGAGAAACAGAAAGTAGTTGTGAAAGTCAGCGCAACGCCAGCTAAGAAACAAACGGTTGCAACAGAACAAGAAAGCATGCAAGCCAAGAAGGAAGACACAACCCAACTTATATATAGGGATGAACATAATTGTAAAAGGATTCGTCGGGTTGTTGGTTGGTGGATTGGTTGATTTAGTCTTTATTTTCGTTGTTACCCAATCAGATTAGTTGTTGATGATTGTTGTAAGTCGAGTGAAGTCAAGTCTTGAGTCTATAATGAATTGGATCTATCAGTTTTAGAATTGGAGCTCTACGACATAAGTCCAGAGCCAAGAGTCTGTACAATGCACTACTGTGTAATTCTAAGTCTGTAATCAGAGAAAGATTCTGAAGATAATATGAAGAAGGACCTGAATTTTCAAATATGACGTGTCTCTATGTGTTTACTTATGCATTACAATATTTCCTTATGGATTATGAGTTCTATTTGATGGTTCTACGTTTAAATGATTGTTCGCAACATAAGTAGGTTCGATTCTTCCACATGTATGTTTCAAATCTGTTCATGTCTCTTGCACAAGATCAAGAATGAGTCCTGACGGCTCTATGGATCCTCTAAAGTATTTTCCCTACCCTTCCCTATCTTTCTGTCTCAACAACGCTTTGAGTGAGACTTCTTCTCTTCAGAGGAGATGAAAATGCCAATGCTCTAGACTACATGGTACCTTTTGCTGGTAACTTGAGAAGGACCCTTGTTTGATTAAACTCACACCAACAAAATGGTTTCGTTGTCAGGACCTATGTTAAAAGGGAACCTGTAGGGAGAATGCTTCCGCTGATCCATAGATATGGTATTGATAAATGGTGGGAAAGGAACTGTGATGCCTTCATATGGATAGAAGCGAAACCAAGGAGAAAATTGGTGGAAGAAACTCACGAAGCAATCTTCTACTCATAAATATCGAGCGACCAGTACGATATTTTATGGGTTAAATTACCAGAATAATTTTTCCACCGGATAAAGAGGCTCCAGGAAGCTCCAGAGTTCCAAGGGAAAGTTAAGAGGATCTACACGTGAGATACCAAAAATCTAGCAACACTTCAGAGGCTGGATTGTCCAGTTGCACGAGCTGTGGATTTTTAGGTTAGCACCACACTAGAGGGATACATAATCAAATTTGCAGCTGAGAACCACCAGTCTTTCTTGCGGGCAGAGGCAATTTTCAAGAAAGACACAAGGGGAAGTCTTTTGAGAGAAATGCCCCTGTGGATTAAGGTTTTATTGATGGAGGAAGGGATGCTGATGATGTCCTCGACTGAGATGGCAATATAAACACCCTCGCTTGGGGTAGGGCGAGGTGGGGTGAGAGTCATGGCATGAGAGAGGGGAAGGTTTATTTGAGAAATGGGGGGGAAACAACAAGAATTAGACTCAATATACGAGTGAGCCTTGAAGAGAGATGCCATAGTTGAGAAGTGGTGGTGCGGAAAGGTCAAGAAAGCAGCAAGACAGTTCGAGAAGTTGAGGAGAGAAGGTGGATCAGGAGAAGTAGAAGAAACATAGATGGAATAATTGCAGAAGATGAGAAGACAAGAATGACTGGCTAGTCAAAGATTGAACGAGAGAGAGACATAGAGAGAAATAAGTCCCCAGGAGGCAGGACAAGAAGGAGAAGGTGTAGATGTGAGAGAGGAAGACACTGACATGAATCTTGGAGAAGAAAGAGAAGATTCATCCTTGATAACAGGAAAGATCGAGAATCCGACTGAAGAGATCATCCCAGTGGAAGAAAATGAGACCCCCTAGATCAAAGAAAACTGCCCCAAAGCCAGTAGCTCTAGCTCCAAATAACCCATACCCCAAGTGTCTTCTATAAAAGCAGTAAGTTCGATACTACCTTCTCATGCTAGTTCTATTCTAGTACAGTTAATTAGTCAATCACAACTAGGAAGTGCAAACACATGGAGGATATTAGAATCCCCTAGTAGATCGCAAGAAAGACCGTTAGGGTTCATATTGATAGGAACAACAAGATCAATAATGGCTGGCCATGCGGGAGGTTCGATTGCCTAATACCCAGAATTTTGGGGTAAGGGAGATGAAGACATTGAGAAACACTGGTTCTTGTGCAAAGCAATTTGGAGATCCATATGTTAGAAAAACAGGACCGTGGAGTAATAAATAAAACAAACGTGGAAACAAAACACAGAAGATACACAATACAAGAGAGACACAAATTTACGTGGTTCACCTAGTGTGGGCTACATCCACTAGAGAAATTGCCAGGTCCTTCCTTTATTATTATCCAACATATGAAGGGATACAACCTACAACAAACCCGCTATAAATTCCTCTTCTTTCTCTCTCAGTATCCTATCTCAGAATACAATACTCACCATCAACCATAGACACAATACATTTCCCTCATAAAAGAGGGTTTCCTTCTAGAGAAAAAAACCCTAACATAATCTCTACCGTTAGATCTATGACCTTATAATGAACAGTCCAGATTTACAATGAAATTACAATATACATTTACAAGGCAATTTTTCCTTCAAGGGCTTTGCCCCCGAAACCCCATCAGGGGACACTTCCCCCGAAACCCTACAAAGGGGGTAACCCCCCTCTACACTCCCCCGCGTGGAAGAGTGTACATACTCCTGGGGTGTAAAGTCTTCATGGGGTATAAACACATCTGAAAGAAAAGACCTCTGAATCAGGAAGATAATCAGGCTCCACAACCAACACCATAGGGACTTCGGATGTGAATAAGTTGGTCAAGTTCTAGACTACCTTGAGAGGTTGTGCTCTCAAGTGGTACATGAAGATCATTGAGCCAGGAGTGCCAGGGATGTAAGGTCAAGAGTTCACACTTGGCCAGGTACAAACAAGGTTCATAGCAGAGTTCAAACTACCTCAGTCAGAACAACAAGTTATGTCTGAGTTGTGTGAGATCCAACAACGGGAAGGTGAATTAGCCTGAGAGTACAACCAAAATTTTAAATATGCCATAGGGAGGTTGGCACATCCAATCCATAAAGAAAATCAAAGGGAGTGGTACATTGAGGGGTTGTTGCCTCTGATTTAGATTCCACTAATGCAACAACGGATATCCACGTTAACATATGCCTTGGAAAAATCGATGAAGATTGAAGCCATGGCGGGATACCCTGAAATCCTAAGAGTGACCAGACCCCTAGTAGATGCGAATCTGGCACACCTAGAAGGGAAGATATCGACACTTACAAAAATTATTCAGGAGCTACCAATACCCAGACCAGGATGGCACAAGTTTGGTGCACTAGATGTTATACAGAAGGTCATCTAGCGAACGAATGTCCATGAATGAGGGGAATGGGACCTCCTCAAAATACGATGATATCCCCACCAGGAACCATGGGAGGGGTTGCACAAGTGTCAACAAACTTACCATTCCATAACCCCACCCTGTATCATGATTTTCCAGGAGGCCAAGTAGCACCAACAACCGAGTATTGTGAAATCTACCGAAACCATGGGCATGGGCCAAGACAGTGCCCCATCATGTAGAAATATTTGACAGTAACAAACATGGTACACTATGAGTTCTGCACATCTACCACACATACTACTAATCAATGTAGAGGGTTGGATGAACTTGTAGACAAGTTAGACTAAACAACATTCAGGGTGAATGAAAACCCTCAGAGACCAAGAAGAGGTCGAGGAGGTGGAGCCGGAGAAGACTTCAGAGGAGGAAGAACTGGGGGAAGAGGACCAAGAAGATGTTATAACTATGATGAGAAAGGTCACTTGGCTAGAGATTGTTCTCATCCAAGGGGACCATGGTGCTCTCACTGCAGAACCAATGAGAACACAACAAAAGACTGGTCAGAATTAATTGCAAAGTGGGAAGATAGAGTATGAAAATGAGGAACTAACCTCATTAGTTTGGAAATCAAGAAGGTTAGTAAGGGACACTTTCCCAACCTTAATATCGTTACTCGAGGAGTGAAGACAAGAGCTGATGTTGATACTCTAATTCAGATCCAGAAAGCAACACCTAAGGAAGACATGTATGACCCTCTAAAACAAAGGTTGTTCTTTAAAGATTCCATAGAAGTATTTCAGAATATTCCTAGTCTTGAAATGCGAGAGAATCCCCCCCAGCTGAATGTTTACCCTAATATGGCACAAGTCCCTGCTTCACCCCCTGCACCCAAAAACCCTGTAGTCATACCAAGACAACCTGAGCAACCTCAAAGCATAGTTGACCTTTGGTTTCAATTATTCTATGACATTCTAGGGAATGATCAACTAACCGAAAAGTTGTACAATGCACCATACCTAGTTTTAGGGAATGAAGAACCCCTAGAAGCAAGGATGAGGGACAATCTTCCCAAGAAAAGTACTCATAGAGTGCAGTGAAGAAAAGTACGAACCGACAAGGAATTCAGATTAATATCCCAGTTAGATGAATTTGATATCAAGGATGTCATGTTGGATCTGGGATACGATGTGAACATTTTTCCTAAGAATACTTGGGAAGCCTTAGGAAACCCTAGGCTGACATATTCCCCAATTTAGTTAAGAATGACAAACCAATATTGTATCTTCCCCATAGGAAGAATGGAGAACGTGGAAATAGATGTAGCAGGAGTAAAAATAGTGGCTAAATTTGAAGTCATTGAGATCATGGGAGATAAGGACCCCTACCCTACACTACTTGGCTTTGATTGGGCCTATGATAATTATGCAATAATCGACTTAAAGAAAGGCACCATGATCTTTGAGGTTGAGGGAATCAAGGTAGTTCAACCTTTGGATCCATATGTAGGACCTAGGTATACGGAACCAACAAAAACTAATATGGACGGAGAAGACTTGGACCAGTTGTACACTATAACAGCTGGGACAATAAATGATTATATAAACCCCACCGCCGATGGGTCAGTAAGTTGGAGAAGTATACAGTCAGCAGATGAAGATTCAGAATTGGCTTTCGAAAGTTGGCAACAAGGGTCAAACGAAATATTCTCAAGAATATGCACAATTATCAGAGTGACCAGATGGGTTGGGACCAAAGTTAAAGAACACCCAGTATACGATGGCACCTCAGATATCGACAATTTGTTTCACAAGATGGAGGAAAATGTAAGAGAAGATCAAAGAATCTTGGTACTAGATGTAGCCTTTCAAAACAAGCCCTCCAGATGGTGGGCTAATCATAAAGCTGTACTCATAAATTAAGATGAGGTGAAGCAAGATATCAAGTACAGGTTCCAAAATAAGGAGCAGCTGAAATTAGAGATGCAGATGGATCTCCAAGTTGCGCACCTATTCAGTGGAGAATTAGATCCTAGAATACACATTGAATAGTGCACGACATAGTGGCAAGCTGCGGGGATACCCTATCACTTATGGGTTCAGGTATTTCCCCACTCTCTCGATCCAATCCCGAAAGCTTGGTTTATACAAGAGGAAACCAAGAGACAAACCAATGACTGACAAACACTGGCAACTCATTTTTGCAAGGACTTCTCATTCACAAGTAAGTACCCTGAGCTTGAAGTAGCCCTACAAAATATTAAAGAATTTATTTTTACAAATAATGGTAATCAAAAATCAAACTTAGTGGTATGTGCCAAACATAGCCAAGAACTTCACACAAATCTCCACTTGCCCTCAACTGAGAAGCCTATAGAATGCTATCAGATTAGAAGATATTCAGAAAGTCTAGATGACTTAGAAGAAATGAGAAACCTAGCCATCAAAGAGACAGACGGGAGCAGAGAAATTCAAAACACCATACCCAACTAGACCGATAGTTCCTACAATCACCCATTAAAATTGCACAAAATCAACATAGGGACCGTAGATCAGCCCAAGATAGCCATGGTGGGAGACTAATGGGATGAGCAAATCAGTCAGGAAATACAGATTTTACTGCGGGAATATGAGGATTTGTTCCCAAAGAATTTTTCCGAGTTAAAGGGAATCAAAGGAGTCACGGGAGAAATGAATATTGAGTTAAAAATAGGATCCAATCCTATCAGACATAGACCATACCGTCTTAACCCAACAGTAAAAGAGAAGGTTAAGAAGGAGATAGATAAGATGTTGGAAGCATGTCTCATTTTTGCAGTAGAATAAGAAGAGTGAGTTAGCCTGATAGTTATTCAAAGAAAGAAAGGCACATAGGATATTAGAGTCTATGTAGACCACAAAAGTCTCAACTCTGCCTATGTAAATGACCCTTTCTCAACACTTTTTACAGACGAGGTGCTAGAACAGGTTGCGGGAAAGGAAGAATACTCATTCACAGATGGATTTTTAGGATACCATCAAGTCAGGATCACTGAAGAGGACAAAATAAAGACCACTTTCATAACATAATGAGGATCTTTTGCATACAACGTGATGCCATTTGGCTTAAAGAGCGTCCCTGTAGATTTGTTCAGGATTGAGGCCATACCAGAATACCTGGAGGACATAATAGTCTTTCTCAGTACAAGGGCCTGTCCTGAAACCTATTCCGCAACCGAGAAACACCATATAGTTGTTAGAGCAGCAGATTACTAGGTGATCGACGGAAAATTGTATAAACTAGGACTAGACAACATCCTCAGACGGTGTGTCCTAGGTCATGAAAGGCAGGATATACTTTGGGAATGCCATAGTGGAGTTGCAGGAGGCCACGTAGGAGGAAAGGCCATGCCACAAAAAGTTCTATAGGAAGGACTTTGGTGGGAGACACTCTTCAAGGATGCAAAAGCATATGCTAGATTGTGTGATGTTTGTCAATGCATGGGAAAGCCGTCATGTCAAGACGAGCTACCTCTACAACCAGTTAGATCTATACAAGCATTTGAGAAATAGGCAGTTGACTTCATTGGACCAATCAACCCCACAAACCAAACATTTAAAGGCTAGGTACATCATTACCACAATTGACTACATTACCCATTGGGCAGAAGCAACAACTGTACAGGACTATTCGAAAGATACTACTGCCAGGTTCATTTTAGAGAATATGATTAGTCGGTTTGGATGTCCCAGGAGCCTAACCAATGATCATGGAGCTCATTTAATCAACAACACTATAGCAACACTTACAACATGATTTCTGATTCAACATCACAAGAGCAGTCCATACCACCCACAGGCCAACAAAATAGTTGAAGCCTTCAACAAGATCCTATAAAGGGGACTAAAAAAGGTCTGTTGCGTAAACCGGGAGGACTGGGATGATCGAGTTCCAGCTGTACTATGGGCTTATAGGAAAACCACAAAGAAACTCCACAGGTACACATTGTTCCAGTTGGTTTATGGGAGAGAGGCAGTGGTGTTTTCAAAGTTCATCACTCCAAGTTTTTATATTGCATAAGTCACACACATGATAGAAGAGGAATCCATTGCGCAGAGACATACTGAACTACAAGAAATCAAAGAGACCAAATTCATATAAGACTTTAATCAGTCGGTTGAAAAAGCAAGACAAAAGTATTGGAATGACAGACACATTAAGACCAAGGTATTCACACAAGGAAACAAGGTGGTACTCTATGATAGACGGTACCAGAAGCATCCTGGAAAGCTACGTGTGCACTGGATGGGACCATTCATGATTGCGGAGATCTTACCTTCAGGAGTAGTCAGAATCACGCAATTGGATGGTGTGCTTTGACCATGATGGGTGAATGGCGCTCACCTGAATCCCTACCTATCTCAAAAGTGAGAAAGAGGGACTGTCGCTCTAGTCCGAAAGAGCTTGTACAATAGTTAGATTTGAGTTTTCTAAATTTTTTGTAAATTCAGTAATAAAGTCAATATGCACAGTGTTGCGCCATGACACATAGTTCATTTTCTGTTTAAGTGTTGTTTGATATAGAACTAATGACTCAACAGTGTAGGATCCAAAGCTTAAGAGAATACATTAATGACAGTCATTAATATGATGGGGACAACCTTTGTGGTCAGAGAAAGGATGAATCCAAATATAATCTGAATCCATATGCCACACGAACCTAGTCTAGTCACAACCTTTATTGCCATTTTAGTACCATGTCTAAAGTCCATTAATCCATAAAGCCGCATTATGCAAATATGCCATCAAATTTCACGCCGAGATACCCACCTGTCAAACACAAAAGGTCTGAAATCGGCCACATCCCTATTCCACTCACGCAAATAAGTAAATGCCAGAATCGCCCAGTAGGATTTACCCTGCTAAAATTTCTATGGTTGGATAAGTGGTATCCAATCCATGATGAAGACATCCAACAACTTAATAGACTATCCTCTGAAGGAGAGGATGTGTCGAAAGGATTCCAGGGTCCTGGTAAGCACAGGAAAAAGAAAGGCGAGCTCAGCCTGCATGAGAAATTCAACACAAAGAGGGGAGAACGCACAACAGTAATTAAACCAATACTAGCCAAGATAGTCTGGACTGGCTGTTACATCATAGCCAATAGTATTATGAGATCATACTACAAGGGCGAATGCACCCTAGATGCATTATCAGTAGATAAATTTTGCGCCAATGGAGCAGTGTTCAATTGGTGTAGTTACCTGCTAGAGGAACTACTAGTGGCATGCGAGGAGGCACAGGAGAAGGGAGGAAACTTTACTTATGTATATCTACTTGTGGCATTCACAATGCTCAAATGGAAGCCACCTATGGGAAGACAACCAACGATACCAGACAAAGGGCACATGGCGAAGATGTTCAAGCCATGGTAGTCTGGGCCAGATTCGGAGAATACAACCTTTAACACCACAACATTTGCTAAGTGGTACAACAACTTGATAGATGCAACACAAAGGTTGTGTATCCCATAGGAGATCCTCAATTGGAATACGAGAAATATCGCCTTCAGCATGAATCAACACCATACATTGGTCTGGCCGAGACATGTTAGCAGGGAAGATTTCCACACAAGGATGTTGTCATTTTATCTGGACGAGGAGGCCTTTGACAGGGAAGTCATGTCATGGCCAGGATTCAAACATAACCCATGCAAGTCGGGAATGCATTACATTCTTCCTACATAGTTGTTGAAGAAAAAATACAAAGGAACAGGGGAAGGACCAAGCTCAGGCCTAGAGCCAAAGAAGCCATAAGTTCTAGAACAATCAGACTTCGAGGAGGACGAAGAGATGCAACAATTGGAGGGGAAGAAATTACCGACCCTCTGTCTACTTCCAGCTGATGTCGTGTTGTTAGGTGTAGATTTTAACCAGATATTGGGTGTTGTGTTCAGTACTGAACCATTGGTGAAGAGGCCCAGAACTGGGGTCTCGCCAAACAAAGCTCTGAACCCCCAAACCCTTGCATCAACCACTCCTCGCACCCACGCAACAGTTAAATCCACCACTATCATTGACATTCAGGATGACCCAGAGCTTGAAAAATTTCCATCCATATTTTTCACTAAGCACCCTCCATCACCACCACCACCCCAATCACCAAACCCCACCACCACCAGTCCACCCCAGACCACAACCCCATAGCCAATGTAGCTCCATCAGCCAAAAATAGTGGAGAGAGGACTCCCAGGAATAACCCAAGAGACACCTAAGCCAAGATCATAATTTTCTGGTCCAGAACCCAAAGCGCCAAAGTAAATCATGAAGATGAATGGTCTGAATCTATACACCTAGGAACAACAGCCTAAACTTTCGGTGCAAGGAAAATACACCCACACTATGGAGGAGCTGCACTCCCAGCGAAAACAACAAATCCCCTCATTGGCCAAGGGTGAGGATGTACAAGACGCCACAATGCAGGAAGTAGAAGCAACAAGAGAGACGAAGCTACCAGAGCCTCAAAGGGAACCAACATCAACACTCGGGCCTAGAACAAAATCTGCACGTGAACAAATGGAGGGGGTTCTCCAGGACCCTCAACAATGCACAAAAATGATGCAAATTTTCATATCCAGAACAAAGTTTAAGACTTTTTTTCCCTCAGAGCTAAGGTTGAGGATCGTACCAGGGCCACCAATCGAGGAGGAGGTAGAGACCCGCTCGGAGCATTCAACAACCAATGGAATTCCACTGCAGACGCGAGCACCCAGAGATGCAACTCGTTCATTTGATAAACTTGTATAGTGGCCAATGATGCACTTATTTGGACTGATCAGAGCATCAACTGATCAATTAGAGTAAAGGCTCTAGGAGGCCGAGAGATCCACCGAGGTTACAAGGAAGGAAGAGTTTATTGCTCAAAGGATGCAGGAAGCGCATGACAAACTCCAAGTTCAACACAAACTGGAAAAAGTGCAGGAAAGACTTGCCGAAGCCTGGATGAAGATTCATAAGTTTTCACCTGAATTACCCGAGGTTAGTGATGCAGGCGATCTAGAACACCAGATCGAGTTGCTACAAGGAGCATGGACACAACTCACCACTCAAGATGAGAAGCTAAGAGCACAATTACAATAGGTCCAAAAAGAGGCAGAGCAACAACCCTAGAAGCTGTAGGAGCAGATGCAGAAGATAGTATTGCAAGGTAACAATGCCCAAGCAACACTGCACAAGCACACAACGGAATGCAAAAAAATCTTCAGGGAAGTCAACGACTGGATGGGCATCATTTCTCTATGAAACCATGTCTTGGAGGAGGTGCGCATAAAGATCCAGGTGTTGAATGAAGAAGTTGTGGCCACAATGGACCCTATGGAGCAACAAAAGAAGTTCGACCAAATTCAACAGGCGGACAATGATCTGAACACCCTCTTTGAGGCAAAGTCCGTAGCAAAGAAAGAGCTGCATGACTTTTGACTTGTTATTCAGGCAGTATACATGCAAATGCATCAAGTTGATGCAGCAACATATTCTGAGTGGAACTTGTTGGTCGCATCCCAGTCAAAGGTGTATAACAAGGAAACAACCGAACAATTTGTTGCTGAGGCATCACTCCTCGCGAGGAAGTGGCAGGACAAAGTTGGAACCTTTCAAGGAGTGAAACAACGAGCCTTAGAGTTGGTACTAGAGTTGGGCCCTTCATTTGAAAAGGTAAAATAAGAAGAAGCACAAACAAAATATCCCGAGGAAGAAGAAAATAAGTACAAGGGAACACAACAGATGCTCCTAGAAAATGTGAAAGAACCAAGCACTTGACTCGAGGGTGAGTCAAGGATTGTGGTTGAAGCCTATTGGGCCCTTCATTTTTGGGATAAGGAATTGCACAAGTTTTGACTGAGCACGAGTTGTTCAAGCTTCATCAGAGGGTTGGAGAAAGAGAAACACAAAGCAGTTGCGAAAGTTAGCGCAATGCCAACTAAGAAAGAAACGGTTGCAACAGAACAAGAAAGCGTGCAAGCGGAGAAGGAAGACACAACCCAACTTATATATAGGGATGAACATAATTGTAAAAGGGTTGGTTGGGTTGTTGGTTAGTGGATTGGTTTATTTACTCATTATTGTCATTGTTACCTAGTCAGATTAGTTGTTGATGATTGTTGTAAGTCGAGCGAAGTCAAGTCTTGAGTCTGTAATGAATTGGATCTATCAATTTGAGAATTGGAGCTCTGTGAAATGAGTCCAGAGCTAATATTTTGTACAATGCACTACTGTGTAATTCTGAGTCTGTAATCAGAGAAAGATTCTGAAGATAATATGAAGAAGGACCTAAATTTTCAAATATGATGTGTCTCTATGTGTTTACTTATGCATTACAATATTTCCTTATGGCTTTCTATTTGACGGTTCTATGTTTAGATTTTTTCTCGCTACATAAGTAGGTTCGATTATTGTACATGTATGTTTCAAATCTATTCATGTTTCTTGCACAAGATCAGGAATGAGTCCTGAAATCTCTATGGATCCTCTTATGTCTTTTCCCTACCCTTCCCTATTTATATGTCTTAGCAGCACTTCGGGTGAGACTTCTTCTCTTCAGAGGAGATGAAAATTCCAACACTCTAGACTACATGGTACCTTTTGTTGGTAACCTGAGAAGGACCTTGGTCTGATCAAACTTGCACCAACAGGATCCATGACGATACTTTCACCAGAGATGACATGCCCTAAGTAGTGAATCTTCGATTGATAAATTTAGCATTTAGACAATTTCCCAACAATTATTTCTCTCATAGACACTATAGTACCAAGAACAAGTGCTCGTCATGCTCTTCCAACGTCCTAGAGTAAATCAAAATATCATTGATGAATACTTGGACAAACTTGTACAAGTATTCGCGAAACACCCCATTCATCAAACTCACATATACCCTAGGGGTGTTTGTCAGTCCAAAAGGTAAAATGGTAAACTTGAATGTCCAAATCTTGTCTTAAAGGTGGTCTTATGGATGACATCCTCCGTGATTTGTAACTGGTGATACCCTAATCTCAAGTCGATCCTTGAAAACTTCATTGCGCCTTTCATCTAATTGAACAAATCATCCATCTTTGGTAATGGGTACTGAATCTTGATCATTTCTCTGTTCAATTGATGATAGTCAATGCAGAGTCTCCACGACCCATCCTTATTTCATATGAAGATAACCGATGCACCCCACGGTGACACATTTGGACGTATAAGTCCCAGGTCCAACAACTCCTTAGTTTCATCCTCAACTCCTGTAACTCTAGGGTCGACAACCGATAAGGTGTTCTTTCTATCGGTTCAGTCCCCGGTTTTAGGTCTATGGTAAATTCCAATTCCATCTCCGACAGTATCCCAGGTAACTCCTCCGGGAAAACGTCCGCAAAATATCTCGCCACTGGAAGGTTTTCTAGACCTTCCACTACTCCCTTCTCATTTAATGCAAGGATCACATAAATCTTACATCCCTTTAACATGCTCTTTTGTAGCTGCAAGGAAGAGATGAACCTTAGGGAAAATCCTTGGTTTCGACCTACAATCATGCATCTCTGTCCCTCATCACTAACCAACTAAACCGTTTCATCTTATAGTTGAGTATCGCCTCATGCGATTCCAACCAGTCCATACTGATCAGGACATCATAAGATCCTAAGATCGTGACGTACAGGTTGGACCTGGTGACAAACTCTCCTAGTTTAAGGCTACATCCTGTAACCTTCCCACCAACCATGTTTTTGGCTCCAGAAGCCATTTCTACAAAACTAAACTCATCCTGATCGATTGCCTTAACCTTAATTCTCTTTAGCGTTGCACCAAAAATGAAACTCTCGGTAGCACCGAGATCTATCAAATACTAAGGGTCTAGTCAACGACGGTAAGGAGTCCACTGACGAGGCACTGATTTTTGAGGTGTAGTGAAAGTGGATCCTCTCTAGAAGCCATGATATCCTGGTGAATGTCTATCCAGTGTCTAATGTTGCTATGCACCAAATGACACCTGCCCCGCCGGTCTCGCTGGAGTCCTACTTTAAACCCCGTTGAAAATCTCCTCCTCTACTATGAGGACCTTCTAAACAACATCATGGAAGGTTTGAGGTATCATAATCCTAATGTTTGCACGAATGTTGACATTAAGGCCAAACAAAAACCTGTTGACCTCAAGTTTCTTGGTATTCAAGTGCGTAGCATATCGAAGAAACTCCACAAAATGGGCCTCATACTCGGGCACCATACAACCTCCCTATTGCAAGACGTTGAACTCATTGAGCTGATGCTCAATGAGTTTCTCAGAAATATACCTCTCTCGAAACCATTCCTCAAACAATTCCCATGACATGTCTTCGACGACCATGTTCAAATGTGGCAGGAGTGTCTTCCACCATGGAAGAGCACTCTCCTTCAGTTGAAAGACCACCACATGGACCTTCATTTTGGAGGTGTAGTCATGAAGTGAAAAGAACATCACCATCTTCTCCAACCATGCCTCGGTGGCTGCGTCGTCCGAGGCACCAAACAACTCGAGAAATTGAATTTCTCGAGTTTGCGGTGAATACTTATGGTACTGTTTGGGCGCGCTGTGGACCCTTAGGGGTAAAAGCACCTTGGCCTCTTCTCAGTATAGATGGTGGATCAAGGTCTCTGGCATTCCCTCAAAGGACCTTGTCAGGCCATCATCATCCATTACAACAATCGGATCCAGCCCAAGGACTTGTTCCTCCCCCTTGGGGGTTAGACTCCGAGGGCGTGAGAACTTCTAGAGGCATCAAACCTCCTTCCATGACACCATGCTGCAAACCTCCATGGCGTCCTCTAATCGAGATCACTGCATAGACACGTTAAAGTTTTTAATTAGTGTTAGGTTATTACTCAAGGTTTTACTACAATGGAAAGTATGGCGATCCATAGTCGTAGGGTTGAGCCCACTCTGATAGCATATGAAACGACCCCATCATTACGACTACAAGCGACTCGACACAAAATAATTTTTTTTTTCTTTTTTCTTTCTTAGATAGGAAGGCGACGATGACAATAGTTAAACCACACAACTTGACGACGAACACCACGCACGCAGATTAGTCAATAGAAAACAACGAATCAACACACTAGCCACCATGCAACTAGACGAAACATACAACAATCAATAGACAGATAAAATGGCTACCCGCACAACACAACCAAGACAAGCCTACAAGCTAAAGGATGACATCAACCAACCCAACACAACGGCTTGATGACCAATAACTGGAAAACTCTATGATGTGCAAAACCCAAAAGTGTTAAGGCGTTACAAACCAAGTTCCATCATCAACTACAACAAACAAATGCCCACATTAGGATGCATAGACTTCTTCCAAGTTATCATTCACCTCTATCCATGAGGGCGCACAATGATCCACTCATCATGAATCATGCCGTCACTAGGTGATAGGCGTGACAATGTCCCTGACGCAACAAAACCTATCTGGACCAATAACTCAAGAAAAACCAACGCGCTAGGAGACCAAATTAACTGATAAGAAGACTACACCCACGCACCCAAGAAACAAGTCGACAAGATGCAAGGTGACAACACTCAAAACTAAATTGCGCAGTTGACCGAAAGATGTCTGGTTCCTACAAGGCAACCCTGTGTGGTGAAACAACTATGACCAACTACCATTTCCACTCGATTTAAGGCTCAAGGCGCAGAGAACCAATAAATTGTTAAACTATTAATCGTTTTAGCAATAAAACTATTAAGCCCTCAACCATTAATCTTGTGCAAGCTAGTAAACTATTACACCAATAAACCAACTCGACCAAGATATTACTCAATCAACAATGAAGAAATTCTCTCAAGAGAAGTGTCTA
Organism: Picea engelmannii; assembly: GCA_009831015.1. NCBI lineage: Eukaryota > Viridiplantae > Streptophyta > Pinopsida > Pinales > Pinaceae > Picea > Picea engelmannii. Next base: position 200,613 of record ML785434.1, read on the forward strand.
AGTATTTTTTTGTAAGAAGCCCCCAAGTGTTTTGTTGACCATCATTGACATGTGGCCTTGGATACTCATGTTAATATAGACTTGCGTAAAGTAGCTGTCTTTTCAAACCCACAAAGCTCGAAAAAGGACAACCCTCCACCTTCTGGTATAGTGATGGACCCCACTCTTATATATATATATATATATATAAATTTGTTTGCAAAGGAGCTCGAAGAGGGGGGTTACATCAGACCGTCAAGCATCTATTATCTCCCCATCAAAAAAACATCAGCTCCTTACATCAGTTCCATAACCTAAATTACATTACAAAATCTCCATAATTAATATTTAAAAATTCAATTGGTTTTAGAAGTCCTTTCTTTTCAAATAAACAAGTTAAGCAACAATGTGAAATTAACATAGTAACCTATATCCAATCTCAACCTTGTAAATAAGGGACAAATTCATATCATATTGAACCCCTGAGCCTAAGATTAGTGGGCGTTATTAACTGATAGAGTTAGTGCAGCCTATAATTCTAAAAATTGATAAAGTTATTGCCGCGTAAAACAATATAATACTGATAAAAAATATTGGGCGATATAGCTGATAGAAATTCTGGGTGTTATTAATTATTGGGCGTTATAATTTATATAGCCATAAAATGTTTGAAATTCCCCACGCAATATCTGAATCAATTTGTTGGTTCGATCTTCACTATACCAAGGCATTATTAATCAAGTCTGTTATCTACATAATAACCACAACTATTAAGAAATATAAATAAGCAATAAAAATCGCTTCCATAAGAAAGTCTGTCATCAAGTCTACCCTTTAACCAGGAAATAAGCTAGTATGTTATAAGTCACTGCAATAAGAAATAAGCAAGTATGTTATCAAGTCTTCCCTTTAACCAATTAATAAGAAATATAAACCACTGCCCCTTTTAAAACTAAAACCAATATAAAAATGCTATCAATGAGTTGTTGTCTAATTTGGATACATTGTTGTCAACACCATAATGAGTTGTCTATATTAAATAATCTGTCCATCAATATTACCAATGGAAATGTTGCCTATCCATGGCATAGCTGTACAACATTGGTCACATTAGATGGATGTAGATTAAGTGTGTGATAAACACTATCTGTCCACCCTGTGATATTGCTGACTATTAAGTGTATAAAATCGCTGACCAATAATTATTCAAACGTGACCACACATTACATATGAATTTGTTGTCAATAAACACTCAATCGATGTCGTAAAAATCATTGTCATGATCACTGTAATAATTTATCATGGTAAAAATATTCTCCTGACTAACATAGTTGTCTATTATGGTCTATCTATAAATCTAAGTGTAATACTTTTAATAATCTATGGACATGTTGTTGTCATACAAATGTTCATAAAAATAAAAACTCAAGGGTTCGTGGGTGAGTAAAGAGTTGGTTGAACGCAAACAAATAAAATGGTAACTTGCAGTCAATAAGGTAACAATTTGCTCAGTAAAAACAATGTATAAGGGTTACAAAAATATCTGAGTAAGAAGGACGAAATTGCCGTGAAAAGAAGGATGAAATAGTTGTGCAATGGAAGGATGAAATCATTATGCAAGCAGGACGAATCACTGTGCAATAGAAGCACGAATTCGCTGTGTAATAGAATCACAAATTCATTGTGCAATAGAAGGATGAATTCGATGTGCAAGGAAACAAAAAATGGTGGAGAAAAAGGGGCCTTTGAAATATAACACAAAGGGGCATCGAAGACAATAAAAACAAACACGAAATTGCAGTCCAAATAGCATGTATAATCACGGTAAATATATAATTCAATCACAGACCTAGTAAATTCACAGACACAACATAAATAAGCATAGACATTAACATATTAAAACGCTGAGATTTACTGATCAAGGCACTGGGATTCATCAATCAAAACATTGAGTTTTACCAACCAAAATGTAGAAGAAATAAATCACAAGAAAGAGCAAGACCAATTGTTCAACCATGAATCAATCAATGCAAATATAGTAAGGGTATATGGCTGGGAAAAAATTATCCTTCGCTCACCATCCACACACAAAAAAGTAGGGCATTGGAATCTATAGGTCTATTAACACCGAAGTGACGACCATCGATTCAGCTCCTGGTTGACTGCTCAGGTATGGATTGATGATCTAGGGATAAGGAAGGAATATAAACACAATCTCTTCATAATAATCAATCAAACAAAACAAAACAGTCATAGAAATCAGGGATTGGGTTTCCAAGGAAATCAATTCAAAAGCAGCGAGCATAAAGCTATGATGACTTTAAGTTCTCGATTAAAAACGCTGAGTAAAATACATTTGTTTACACAATAGAAGTACAATAATGAAATCGCAAGAAAAATAATAATCTACCATTCAATAAACACATGCATACCATAGCCCAAGGTGACAACTCTGATTCGTTGTCCCATGCATGCTCCGTCCAACTCCCACTTGCTGACCGATGTGACTTCATCGGTACCTCCCAGCCAATGCTAGGGGTGCTCTTCTCCCCCCCTGAGCCCCTTGAGCCAAAAAGGGATCACACACACATACTAGAGAACTGATAGCACCCAGCTCGCCTTGCAAGGTCGAGCTACCCCTCGTTACTCGAGCTGGGTATCCCAACTCCCACAAGATAAGTCAGTCAAGACAAAAATTCTGCAGCATAACATTACACATAAAGATCCACCCAATACTCCTCCTCCTACATCCTTTTTATAGAGTTTCTAAGTGATTTCTTTCCAAAATTCCCATTTAATTTATTTTTCATTAATTTAATTCAAAAAAACCTCCCCCGTACACATGTCACCCATCCCCCTAGTTGCACCAAAAATTAATTTCATTAATTATTTAATTACTCCTATTTCCCTCACCCACCTAAAATCACTCCTTGGTGTCCCAATATTCCCTTACACATATTAAATGACTTACGCCTTTACTAAATTCCTAGTTGAGTTCATAATTAGCAAGTTCTTAAAGGCAAGATTCCTTATTAATTTAGACATTCAACTTTTTCCTTATGTTTCCCTTTTTCTTTATTTTCCCCCTTTTTCCCTTAGTTTCCTATTTCTTTCAAGTTTCTCTCCTTTCCCTTTTTAACTAAAACTCAAATTAACAAGTGTAGAAAAACCACCGCTTTCCCCTTTTCCTTTTTAATTAATAAAATTTAATTAGCATAAGTAGATAAAACAATCATTTTCCTTTTAAAATTTTAATCCCCCAATAATTTGATTTTAATAAATTAAATGAATTTCTTACCCCCTTCTCGTTACATGTTTAACTATGATTTTTTTTTTGACCACAAGTGTCACTTAGACCTAGATTTTGACTTCTTAGGCTGGGCGACATTTTTATTAGGGAAATTGTTTTTAAATATTACTTGGCACATCATCCGTTCTAAGGCCGTCTAGGTTTATTCACTTACCAGTTAAAAATGCGACGTTCCCTTCAGGATGCACTATGTGCTCCAAGGGTGCCACTTGCCACTTTTCATTTTCCTTGAGCGACGTGCCCTTCAGGATGCACTATGTGCTCCAAGGGTGCCACTCTCCTCTTTCCATTTTCCTTGTGTGACATGCCTTTAGGGATGCACTACGTGTGCCAAGGGTGCCACTCACCTCTTGATTGACTTGGTAGACATGAAAAACTCCTGGAGTCAATAATCCTCCAGGTGATATTGTGGGAGACTAAGGGCCTCTAAGGAATAAGGCCCCTGCCTTATTGTGTGCCCCTTATAATCATTGTGAGCGATTATCCCAGTTTTCCCTCATGACATCGTGGGTCTTCTCGAACTAGGTAATCGTTAACCTACATTTCGAGCCACGACAAGAGTGCTAGTAGGATGTGGCATGGTTGTTGTCCACACCTCTCCCTCAAAGTCTCTGGTTGTCGTGCGTGACCCCTCTACTCCACATGTGATTCTGGTTGGAAAGCTATTGTCATCCTGGATCATCAACGAATCATGTTAGCAATAATAATAAATCATCATAACATCTAATAAGATGTACATATGTCATATCCAGAACAATAAAAATCCAATAGTCCACTCCCTGACTAAATCCAGAGTCCAAGGGGTTTCATCGATGCCTTTGCATCCTCGAGGTCCAAAGCCCTGCACACTCAGGAGACCCCAGTCAATAGAACCTATCTATGTAAATACACACAAAAAAATATCATCATATCCATAATGCCTCATAATCATAATCAAATGACCAATAGTATAATAATCCAAATCACTTGCAAGAAAGTGTCCTCAAAGAAGAAGTTCACTCAGTGCGTGCAAGAGCAGGATGTTACACTCAAAGAGTCCAAGCCTAAGTTTTGACATGTTGATGTTTTTATCCTAAGTCTTTGGAAATGAATGAATTTACAAGAGAGAGAAAGTGGTTACTCTTGTGCCACTTGTCATGTTGTTTGCATGCATTCTTATTCTAGAGACTTAGTGTGTTTGAGGATCTCTCTCCATCATTCTACCATTATCATATCATTGGAACCTTATACTCTTTCCATCCATACCTTACGACCATCACCATTCTTGGTATTTGTATGATGAAATATTTGGGGAGTGACCGGTAACAAGAAAACCATGATCTTGAAGCTGAAGAAGGGGGTTGGCAGGCATGTGTGAATATGAAGAGGTGGGTTGTCAATCCATGAGTAGTCTCTCTAGTGAGAGAAATACTGAGAATTGTTAGCTGGTGCACTAGGAAATAACTACATATCTCTAATACTTTCTGTTCGACTTGCTGCCAAATCCCCAAAAGGGAAGTGGGAACACTGAAGGACTATTGAGTAGAGAAGGGGTACACCTCCCGAGGTGGGACATACATGTGAGAAATGAGACAATGTAGACTAGTTGCAATAGTTGACACCTTGACCTAAGATTAATTGTTGTTTGATAGAATTTAGTCTGGCCTAGAAAGCCTTCCTTGGTGGAGTTGTAACCTCAGCTCGAGGGTGACCTACTGATGAGAGTTTATGAACAACATAGTCTATGGCTGGGAGGAATGTCTTAGATCTGCACACAGTTGGTGTTTTACCAATAAAAGACAAGTGTTATTTTATTTGTGTTCTTTATGATATTTCCATGTGAATTCTTATGTAAATTAAAGATGTTTATTATACATGCTTATGCATGAATTGTAGGTTGGTTGCATTTTATAATTGCTATGCATACAAAGCATGCCATTAAATTAACTGTCATTAGAGCTCATTTTCAAAGTTTACAAGTAGGAGAGATGCCACATTGGGGTAATAAAGAGAAAACAATGGAGATAATGAGACTCAAATAGGTGGTTGTGTACGTTACCAAGAAATTCAAGAAATTCGAGAATGCGATTGTGAAAAAAGATGAGATTTTGTGTGGCGTGTCCCAGCTTGGGGCTAGGGACGTTACATGTATTTCATAGGCAGGTGCAATTAGCTCCCCTAATTCTTTCTTCATAGTATATTCTTCATGCATAATGTAACTGCAACATTTTATTAAAGTTTGCTTCTTCATAGTGTATGCTTCATGCATAATGCAACTACTATGTTTTATTGAAGTTTTTTGTGGTATTGGTGTAATTCTTGGTCAAAACACTTCTCTCAAATTTCTCTCATTTGTATGAACAAGATATACAAGTCTTTGAATTTTTCAGTGTAAAAAATGATGTATAACATGGGCTTTTAGTTTCATCATTTCTCTACTTCCTTTATGTAGAACCAAGTAGGTTTAGTAATTTATACAAAATTAATGATAATGATTTTTTTGTATACAATATTCTATTATTGATAACATTGATAAATATTAGACTAAGTGCTAGATGTTGATGTAGGAGCATCTCAAGCGAGCCAGCGCGGAGGCAAAAGACAGCTGGACAAGCCCAGCGCAAATTTTTGAAATTCTCTTGAAGTAAATGCGCCAACCTTAAATGAGACAATTAAATGAAGGCGCACTTGAAAAATGTAAACATACCTTGAGCGTCTCGCTCTCGTCTGTGTTAGGTGAAGGCATTTATGATAATAAATGAAGGTAGATAGAATTGAATGTGTAGATTAGACAGCTTTAGAGTGCAAGAGGGAAACATGATATAGACACCCTCATTGTGTATTGTAACAATTAGTGTATAGAGGAGAATAGATGAGACTATGCCAATTGAGAGCATAGAAGAGAAACAAAGAGTTGTAGTGAGAATTCCATGTATAGAAGTTCCGGATTAATACAAAGAAGGTTTTGATTCAGACTCATGGTATTCAATTATTCTCTGTGTATGCATCTTTGAATGTTATGCTCATGAATGTTTTACTCTTTCTGTCATGCAATTGCTTTTATGCTATCTATGAATGATTTCCTGTTAAATGTCTGAAATCTGAGAGAGAGAGAGAGTACGAGAAATGAGTTTCAATTGTTTCTTTATCTGAGCAAGAGTTCCTGCAAGGGGTGCAGTTGAATTGTCTGCAAGGAGTGTGTTGACAAAGAGTTTAGAGTTTTGTCTCTGAAACTCAGATAGAGTAGATTTTGTTCTCATTCACTCAGAAGTACAATTAGGCACAGGAGCCGTGCAAGGAGTGTGCAGGCCGAGTAAAGTCTCAGAGTCACAGAACTGAGTGAAGTATTGAGAGACTGTTGCTACAGGTGTGCGCAAAGTCAAAGGAATTTCAACACTTCAAAGTGTTTGAAGATCTATTGCAAGGAGTGTGAGAAAGAGTTTTTCTGAAAGAATCGGAGTTGTGAGAAAGCTCAGGAAGGATAAGGCCTTCGAAATTGTTGAAGGGAAGCATAGGGAAGTTTGTGCCTGGAAGTATTGAGAAGGTGTCATAAGTTTGTGCCACGGGTAGACAAGTTCTGCGGAGAGAGATACCTTGTTTAGTTCGTGCAGAGGTTCTCAGAGGAAGAACGGATGGTCGAAATTCTCTATGGACAATTCACGAAGTCTCGGGAGCCTTAGATCTCACGAAGGAGCAGGGGAGTTACGATGAGTATTCCCAAAGGTTCTAAGCCCAGGAGGAATAGAACCGTAGATCCAAGCTACAGGAGCCGTTGGATTTACTCGGAGATTTCCATTTTTGGGTTTCGTAGGTGGAAGTCCCGTAACCTTTGCAACGGCGATTGCGAAATCATGAAACACGATCTCTCGAAGGGACAAAAGGATCATGTAGGCCAAAGAATCAACAGGGTGGACAGGTGGCACCTATCGACACAGGAGTCAACTCCATTGACCATTTCAGGGTTTTGGGGAGTGAAGTTTTGAATTCATTGCATTAGGATTCACGATATTGTGAAGTCCGAAGTCCCGACGGAGTGAAAGGGGCGTTGAAAGGTCAAAGCTTGCGAACACATCGGAGTTCCAGCAAATTAGGTTTCAGGAGTCGAGAAGATGAGTTGCTCGACATCGCAACTGCCAAAATCGCGATCGGGAGAAATCCAAAATAGAAAGAGAAAGGGTCAGCGTTGACTAGTTTTCAGGTTTCAGAGATTGAGGGACAATACGCTCAACCAAAGGATTTTCGGGAGTGTTGAGTCTGATCTCCCAAGTACAAGGGGGATTTCATGAAGTTGATTGCGAGTGCAGATTTCCCAAAAGGGAAATAGAAGAGCCATTTCCGAGAGCTCTTCAGGCCAAGGAGAGCAGAAAGATCTTGCGCGCACGGACCTTCTGACTTGCGAGTTGAGGAGGGGCTGTGTGGCATCAGGTTTGGTTTCAGAGCGTAGAAAGTTCTCTATGCTTTCTGTAGTAGGGAAAAGGGAGAATTCACCATGCCACCAAGGAGAAGGGACAGACAAACACCCGATCCACCAGAGGATAGGGAAATGTCGAGAAGAAGGGGAAGGCAAATGACTGATCTAGCCATGGAGAGAGAGATGCGTGACTTACGAGCCAGACTCGAAGACATGGAGATAGCACAAAGGAATACAGTCAGTGCTGGGGATCTTAGTGATTCCGAAAGTGAAATTGAAGAAGAACATGAAGAAGAAGTTGCAGCCGAAGATGCAACAAACAAACGTTTAATTAAGGCTATTGCAAGGATGGGTGCAAGAGAAAAAATGGACATTCTAGTTTATGAGGGAAACTTGGATGCAGAGGAGCTTCTAGACTAGATTAGAGATTTGGACACATACTTTGACTATGAAGATGTCGAAGAGGACAAGTAGGTCAAGCATGCTGTCACAAGATTAAAGGGACATGCAACATTGTGGTGGGATGAACTACAAGCTGACAGACGTTGCAAAGAAAAGAAAAAGATAAAAAGCTAGGATAGAATGATCGCAGAGATGAAGGAGAAATGCATCCCCAGAGATTATCAGATCACTCTGTTTTGAAGGATGCAGAACCTGAGACAAAAGCTGATGTCAGTGAAGGAATACACTGAAGAATTCTACAGGCTAAACATCAGGGCAAGTCATTGGGAAAGCGATGATGAAAAGGTTTCCAGATACATGAATGGCCTAAGATAAGACATCTAGGATGAGATGAGCATGGTAATCATCCAAACAGTGGAAGATGCTTATCAGATGGCTCTAAAGGCTGAAGAGAAGCTGAGCTGAAAGCAGGGTCAAAGAGGCCAAGGCAGAAGTCATCCCAGAGGCAAATTAGTTGCCCAGGATAAAAACTAGAAGCCCAAGGAGGACTGGAAGAAACCTCAGACTCGAACTGAGAGAGGTGGAACCTCACAGCGAGGGAAATATGCTGAACATAGAGGGAAACATACCAAATAGAGGGGAGATTATGCTGATAATAAGATGTTTCCTCGTACCAGAGGTAGAGGAAGAGGAAGAGGTGGAGTAATAACATGCTTCACATGCGGAAGAATGGGCACAAGTCTTATGAGTGTCTAGATAAAAACAAAGAAGCAAGAGATACTCACATCACCGTAGCATAGAGGCGGAATGTTGAGGCAAAAGATGTTGAAGGCGGAAGATCGTTGATGATGAGAAAATCTCTTTTGACACCAGAGAAGGAGGTGGAGAGTTCAGTGCAAAGAAACAGACTTTTCTAGACTACTTGCAAGACCAAAGACAGGGTATGCAAGGTCATTGTGGACAGTGGTAGCACAGATAATCTTGTTTCTATGGAGATGGTAGAAAAGCTAGAGCTGGAGACGATTAATCATCCAATCCCATACAGAGTTTCGTGGCTACAAAAAGGACATCAGGTAACTGTCACTAAACAATGTTTAGTTGAGTTTAAGATAGGAGGATATAATGATAAGATACTATGTGATGTTATTCCCATGGATATTTGTCATCTATTGCTGGGTAGACCATGGCAATATGACAGGAATGTGATTCATGATGGGAGAATGAACACATACACCCTAGAAAAGAATGGGAGAACTCACATGTTACTTCCAATCAAAGACAAGGAGGTGAAACCTGAAGTAGGCAGCATTGTACTTCTCATGAGTGGGAAGGAACTTCTTACAGAGGTCAAGAAGAAAGAAGAACCACAATTGATTGTGGTTAGGAAACCAAAGATTGTTTTGACCAGCACAAGAGTAGATGATTTACCAGAAGAGATTCAAGAACTACTGGAAGAGTTCGCTGACATAGTAGTGGACGAACTACCTCGTTTGTTGCCACCGATCAGAAGTGTGAGCCATCATATTGATCTCATACCAGGAGCCAGTTTTCCAAAAAAATTAGCGTACAGATTGATGCCGCAGGAGAATGAAGAGGTCAAAAGACAAGTTCAGGATTTGTTGGACAAAGGTTTGGTCAGAGAAAGCTTGAGTCCGTGTGTTGTTCCAACAGTACTCAGTCCGAAGAAAGATGGAGGTTGGAGGATGTGTACTGACTCTAGGGTGATCAACAAGATAACTATCAGGTATAGATTTCCATTGCTGAGGATGGATGATCTGATGGATTGCTTGAGTGGAGAAAAATTCTTTTCAAAGATTGATTTGAAAAGTGGTTATCATCAGATCTGCATGAGAGAAGGTGATGAATGGAAGACAACCTTCAAGACTAATGAAGGGTTGTATGAATGGCTTGTTATACCGTTTGGCTTAGCAAATGCACTAAGTCTTTCATGAGGTTGATGAACGAAGTCCTGAGGGATTTCATCAGAAAATTTGTCATTGTGTATTTGGATGACATACCGATTTTCAGTAAAATAGTGGCAGAGCATCTGAAACATTTGGCTACAGTGATGCAGAGGCTACACCAGGAGAAGTTGCTGATAAATATGAAGAAATCCTCATTCATGAAGACAAAGCTCATTTATTTGGGGTTTGTCATTTCTACAGATAAATTGAGGATGGATCCAGATAAGGTGGAGGTAATCACGAATTGGCCATTACCACAGAGTATATTTGAGGTGAGAAGTTTTCACAGATTGGCTAGTTTCTACTGAAAGTTCATCAGAAATTTCATTGGAATTAGTGCACCGATGATGGACACAGTGAAGAAGAGACATAAATATTTTCACTAGACAGAAGAAGCTGAAAAGAGTTTTAATCTGTTGAAGAGGAAGATCACGGAACAACCAATTTTGGTGTTGCCGGATTTCCAAAAGACATTTCAAGTGAAATGTGATGCAAGTGGATTTGCAATAGGGGCAGTCTTATGTCAAGAAGACAAGCCGATAGCATACTTCAGTGAGAAGCTGAATGAAGTGAAAGTGAAGTACTCCACTTATGATAAGGAGTTTTATGCTATCATACAGGCATTGAAAAAATCGAGGCATTACTTGATTCCAAAAGAGTTTGTCTTATACAGTGACAATCATGCATTGCAGTTTGTGACTCAACAAGAGAAGTTGAATCAACGACATGTAAAATGGGTAGAATATATGCAGAATTTCACTTTTGTGATTAAACATATTTCTGGTACTACTAACAAATTTTTTGATGCTTTGAGCAGGAAGTGTTTGCTATTGCAGGAGTTCAGAGTCAAAACATTGGGTTTTGATGATCTCAGGGACATGTACAAAGATGATCCAGATTTTAAGGAAGTGTATGAGGCGAATGAGAATCCAATTCTCAGAGATAAAATCCAATGGATAGAATACATGATCCAAGAAGGATTACTGTTTAAAGGTAATCAACTGTGTATTCTGAAATGCTCCATGAGGGAGAATTTACTGAAGGAGAAACACAGTGGAGGATTGGCAGGGCACTTTGGTCACAAAAAGACGTTCGCAAAATTGAATGAATCATATTTTTGGCCAAGAATGCGAGCAGACGCCAAGAGATTCATCTTTGTTTTATCAACCATTGCCCATACCAGAGAAGCCGTGGGATTCAAAAAACATGGATTTTGTATTGGGGTTGCCAAGAACACAAAGAGGTTTTGACTCAATCTTTGTGGTGGTGGATAGATTTTCCAAGATGGCACACTTCATTCCATGTTAGAAGACCAGTGCCACAACTCACATTGCGAATTTGTTTTTCAAAGAAGTCATTCGACTTCATGGCTTGTCAAGGAGCATAGTTTCGGATCGAGACACTAAGTTCGTAGGACACTTTTGGAGGATCTTATGGAAGAAGATGGGAACTAACTTATTGTTTAGTTCAACTTATCATCCTTAGATGGATGGATAGACAGAAGTGGTGAACAGAAGTCTGGGAGACTGGCTGAGAAGCCTGGTGACAGAGCACCAGAGCCAATGGGATAACATATTACCTCAGGTGGAATTTTCTTATAACGACTCAGTTAACAGGAGCACAGGGCAGAGTCCATTTCAGATTGTTTATGGCATGCAGCCAAGAGGAATTTCTGAACTGAGAGATTCAGAACAGACTGCGACTAGGAGCGCTAGTGCAGAAGAGTTCGTAGAGGTGATGAAAGAACTTCACAGCCAGGTGAAGGAACGATTGCAGAATTCAAGCCAAGAATATAAGCGTAGAGCACATCAACACAGGAGACAACTTCAATTTGAGGTTGGTGATTTGATTTTGGCACATTTGAGAAAGGAAAGGTTCTCGAGAGGAACATATAATAAACTGAATATGAATAAAATCGGACCATGTAAGGTCTTGAAGAAATTTTGGGCAAATGCTTACGAGATTGAATTACTCGATGGAATCAAAATTTCTCCGATATTCAATATTTCAGATTTGTACCCATATAAAGTTGAGGAAACAGGAACAAGAAATGAACAGCCGGAGGTCCAGTGGAAAAAACAGATGCCATTTGTAGGAAAGCCGCAGATGGAGCACATACTGGACAAGAGAGTGAGCAGAAAGACTAGGTGAAAGCAATACTTTGAGTATTTGGTCAAGTGGAAGGGCCAGCCAGTTGAAGATGCCAACTGGGAGAACGAAGCAGAGATCCAGAGGCATGGACAGACTGTGCACGAGCTCATGGACAGGAGACCATGAAAATTTTCAAACGAAGGAGTATGATGCAGGAACATCTCAAGCGAGCCAGCGCGGAGGCAAAAGATAGATGGACAAGCCCAGCGCAAATTTTTGAAATTCTCTTGAAGTAAATGCGCCAACCTTAAATGAGACAATTAAATGAAGGTGCTCTGGAAAAATGTAAACAGACCTTGAGCATCTCACTCTCGTCTGTGTTAGGTGAAGGCATTTATGATAATAAATGAAGGTAGATAGAATTGAATGTGTAGATTAGATAGTTTTAGGGCGCAAGAGGGAAACATGATATAGACACCCTCATTGTGTATTGTAACAGTTAGTGTATAGAGGAGAATAGATGAGACTATGCCAATTGAGAGAATAGAAGAGAAGTAGAGAGTTGTAGTGAGAATTCCATGTATAGAAGTTCTGGATTAATACAAAGAAGGTTTTGCTTCAAACTCATGGTATTCAATTATTCTCTGTGTATGCATCTTTGAATGTTATGATCATGAATGTTTTACTCTTTCTATCATGCAATTGCTTTTATGCTATGTATGAATGATTTCTTGTTGAATGTATGAAATCTGAGATAGAGAGAGAGTAAGAGAAATGAGTTTCAATTGTTTCTCTATCTGAGCAAGAGTTCCTACAAGGGGTGCAATTGAATTGTCCGCAAGGAGTGCGTTGACAAAGAGTTCATAGTTTTGTCTCTGAAACTCAGATAGAGTATCTTTTGTTCTCATTCACTCAGAAGTGCAGTTAGGCACAGGAGCCGTGCAAGGAGTGCGTAGGCCGAGTAAAGTCTCAGAGTCATAGACCTGAGAAAAGTATTGAGAGACTGCTACTGTAGGTGTGCGTAGAGTCAAAGGAATTTCAACACTTGGAAGTGTTTGAAGATCTACTGCAAGGAGTGCGAGCAAGAGTTTTTCTGAAAGACTCGGAGTTGTGAGAAATCTTAGGAAGGATAAGGCCTTCAAAACTGTTGAAGGGAAACACAGGGAAGTTTGTGCCTGGAAGTATTGAGAAGGTGTCATAAGTTTGTGCCGCGAGTGGACAAGTTCCATGGATAGAGATACCTTGTTTAGTTCGTGCAGAGGTTCTCAGAGGAAGAACGGATGGTCGGAATTCTCTGTGGAGAATTCACGAAGTCCTGAGAGCCATTAGATCTCATGAAGGAGTAGGGGAGTTACAACGAGTATTCCCAAAGGTTCTAAGCTCAGGAGGAATAGAACCGTAGATCCAAGCTACAGGAGCCATTAGATTTACTTGGAGATTTCCATTTTGGGGTTTCGTAGGTGGAAGTCCCATAACCTTTGCAACGGGAATCGTGAAATCATGAAACGCGATCTCCTGAAGGGACAAAAGGATCATGTGGGCCACATAATCAGCAGGTGG
>ML785434.1:222263-250230 GCA_009831015.1 Picea engelmannii
CTAAAGTGGAATACCTTAATGAGCTTCTGTTTGTTTCTAGAATAGGTTATTCTCTACTGAACAGGGCCAACCACGTGAAGGTGGAATATCATGTGGCCCCTCCCCTCCCCACATTGCTCTCAATTCCTCATACCCAATAAATGGTTTCTTTTACATAGAAAACATATAAACATTCATGCATAAGTAGGAAAGTCATCAAGACATATAAACATATAAACATTCATGCATAAAGATACAAGTTATATAAACATTTATTCATATTAATAACGATAGTGATCAAAATACAAGTCATAAATTTATACAATTAGTTTTTTTGTTTAAAAAAAAAAAAACCCACAAGTGGGATATCATCATCCTCATTTGTCAATGTATTTCTTGCGCCTTGTCCTAGTTGTCTTGATTGTGTTTCCCTGCCCTCACGTACCATACTTCTGGTACGTCGATGAGCAAGGCATGGATGAAGTTGCAAATGGGCGTCAACTGCAACAACGAAAACGGTCATATTGATATGTTAAAATATTATTGAAAGAACTATTTCATTATTTCAAATAACATTACAATATTACTCTTTACCTATCTATCTAGCTGTGACAACTGGTGTGCTCATTTCTTGCGTCGTTTTTCCTCTTGTAGTTCACCCTCATGAGCTACATGCTCTTCCATTGAAATAATAAACTTTATAAGTACATGTCAACAAATAAATATCTATAATCATAACACATACTTCTATTTCTAAAGCATGCATACCTGAATGGCTAGTTCACTCCCCAATATCATGCGACAGTCCCTCCCCACTATCAACTAGTAGTTGTTCATGAGTACCACTACCCTCACTGCTTCAATTTCTCTCCTTCTTAAAACAAACATAAACATTTAGTTATTGGTGATATAATCAATCATTAATATATTTTACAAGTATATTAAAATGATGGCCTTATTGATTTTATTTACCTGCATTTGCATAATTGGGGAGATTGGCGTCTGCCCCAAGATTTTTTGATATTCAACCACACTTTGAAAACCAAACTTGAAATAAAGATTTAGGTCTTCCTTGGTGGCAAGGGATTTGAACATATTTCCCTGCAATGCATAACATCATTAAAATTGCTTGTAATAAAACAATTATTTGCTTGCTACTGTTAAATAAATATTCACCAAAATTAACCATTTAATTCTTACGATTCATGCTCTTAGTTTTCTATAGCCACTCCGGCCTAGTTTATGCTTCCCGTTCTTTTCCATTCTAGCCTTTGTTTCTTTGGAGGTGTCGGGTAGCCTATGAAAATTTTGAAATATGGTAGATGTCGCTATTGTTATTTAAAAAAAAAATAAAAAATTGAGCACATTTCACTAAAAATATGATATGTGTTGTACCTTTCTTTACTAGGTCATGGCAATTTTCCTTGTCTTTTTATAATATTCTCCTTTGCATCCTCTATAAGTGCCTTCCACTCTTTCTCCCAAACCATGGGAGGGCTCTCATACTGGAGGTTTTCTTCCAATTGTTTCCTATACTGGGCCCTCATATATTTCAAACTATTGCCATCTAAATGGGTGACCAC
This sequence comes from Picea engelmannii, assembly GCA_009831015.1. NCBI lineage: Eukaryota > Viridiplantae > Streptophyta > Pinopsida > Pinales > Pinaceae > Picea > Picea engelmannii. Next base: position 223,826 of record ML785434.1, read on the forward strand.
TTTTTTGTTGAATGTATTTCCAAACAATTTTACCATATGGCTTATCAATTCATGGTGGGGCCAAAAAACTCCAATGCCTTGTCATTCGAGTTCCTACAGAATACATTGTTTCTTGCAAAAACATTATGATCATTAATTTAAAATAATTTCGACATATGTGCTTTTAAATTACATGATAAAAATCAATCAATTAATTAATAAATACCTGCCATCTTTTGTATCTTTATTGGAACACAACCGTCATCCACCAGAAAGGTGACATCTAGTGATCTCGTGCTTTTCACCCGTGCTTCTCTGGGATAATATTCTTTGCAATCGACACTAGGTTCATCTCCAACATCATGTGGAGTCCCAATGTCTGTATGGCTCTACTCGGGCATGTCATGCTGCTCAAAATTAGTATGCTCATCATTTGATTCAAGGCCAACCTTAGGAGAGTAAAAATGACTCATTGGTATGCTATGTCGATGTTGTGGCCACACTGAAGCATCACTTCTACCATTAATGGTATCTGTAGGTTGTCCACTCTTGGGTTTTAAAAAATCCTACAAAATGAATACTTGACTTTATCAGATCATATAAAAAATACAAAACTAAAAATAATAAATGAATATATGTCATAGTTGATAAAATTATGTAAAGATGCCACTTACCCCATAAGAATGTATTTGATCTTTCAACTCATTAATTCTTGCGTTGATCTCCTTCGTCATGGGTCTTCTTCTAATCAAACCAAGTAATTCTATGCTTTCCCTTTTCAGGGCCTTCCTAACAGTTTCCATTAGGTTTGTCGAATAAAAAATTTCTTCCTCAATCACCTCATCATCCACATCGAGTGTGGACTACAAAAATCAAACAATAAAATTAAGGAAATTAATTTTAACATTAAAGAAATTTAGTTTTTGTAATCATATTTAGTTACTATTAACATTTACCTGATGTAGCACATCGAGTGACTTTCCACGATCACCCTGGATAGATGTAGCTGCAGGTGACTTTCCATGGTCATCCTAGATGAATGTATTTGCAAGTGACTTTCCACGGTCACTGTGACACAATAAATCAATCAATAAAATTTATGAAAATAATTGTAACATTAAAAAAAATAGATATTGTAATCATATTAACAATTATTATATAATAATAATAAATTGTTATTTTATTGAAGTTTACCTGTTCGGAGTTACCTCCAAACCGTGTAGACATCTGAGCATGATAACTCTTCCACAATACAAGAAGCAAGACAATTACTGCAAATGGTTCAGTTAAATGGTTTATAAGATAATTAATGCAAAAAAATAAATAATAAGAGTGATTGATCAAAGGTTGAGTTAAATGGTATAAAAAATATTTACCCCCATAGTAGAATCCCCTCCATCTATTCGATTCAAATTGTAATCGATCAACAACTCTTCACCTGCAATTATTGATTTTGGTTCACATATGAATATATGATTTCCTTCATGCCCCTCAAATATGAAATTCAATTGCTTAGTTGTTGTCCCTGGTTGTGTACTATTTATAAATCCTGCAATGTTTCTAGAATATTTTGGCCTTCCATCAATATACATAGCCACCCCTTTTTTTTGGTTGTTGTCTACTAGTTGTATATAATTTGCATCAACTCCGTGTCTCCACATACATCGCGTATATTGAACCAACATCAACCGATGACTGTATTTGTAGCATTGCCCAACATACTCCATCAATTCAGTTACAGTGCCATATTTGATCTTTATTCCATCCATGGAAAATAGCCCCAATCCATGTAAGGACGATGGAGCAATGAGATACATCCTCCCATTGATGAATAAATCTATGTCCAATTGAGGTAGCTCCTTAGGTACCCATGGTTTCACTAGATGTATATACATCAAGGGAAACTCAATGTCACCTATGATCTCATCATCATAATCACACAACCCTCCTTTGGCAATGAAAAATTTCATGCATCTACCAAATATTCTCAACTTTTCAGCTCTAGTTGATCTAGAACTGTTAGATCTAGTACAATGTAACATCTCACTCTTGCGAGCACACATTATTGAATTATTATTTGAGGACACTTGTGTGCAAGTGATCCGGTTATATTACATGGTTATTTGTTTCGATTATGGATTTTATGATGATGTTGATGGTTGTGATTTATTGTCATTTGATATATATGTATTGACAAATACTATTGACGAGTTTAGATGAGTGTGCACGACACATGCTAGATTGTGGATGATGCTGGCATCAATGGAACTCCTTGGACTCTGGATTGAGTTAGGGAGTGTTTTAGTAACATTTCTCATCTGAAGCACAAGAGTGATCAGGTCTGAAAATGGCGCGATGAGCGCCGAGTGCAATTCATAGAAGAAATCCATCTCGGGCCCAGATCAAGCGAGTGAGCACTCTGATTTCAGCAGTCAGGATGTTTCCAAAGGATTAGATCAACGATTGGCGGGAAATTATGATTAGCAAAATTGCGCTGAGGTTAGCGCAAGGAATAACACCCATATCATGTTCGGGAATGGATGATAGTCGTTCATCCCAAGGGGCACGTGGCACGAGATCTGGTCACATCGTCTTTTCGGCAGTCACGAGTTCAAAGGGTGAAGGTTTTATGTCTTTGGACATCTCGAAACCCCGAACCCCGAAGTACCGATAGCAACTAAAGTTGGTCCCACAATATTGAAGAATAGTCTCAGCCGTCCATCTAAAGGGGACACCTGGTGTGTGATGAGGCTCCCCACCTTCTCGCCCATCATGATTTCGAAGTGCAAGAAGCAGCTCCCTCATACCCCCGATGCGCAAAGTGATGAGAGCGCTTAGGACCTGAGGCCCGTAGCAGCGTCGGGTGAGTTTAGGACCGTCAAATTTGAAGGACATGTGGCACCAGATTAAACCGTTTCAGTGTTTCTCTCATCACAATTTCAAGAAGCAAGGATCAGCCCTTTCATATCCGCAAACGCTGAAAGCACCTTTGGGGGTAAGCTCAGGGTCATAGCCCGTGATCACTTGGGAGACAAAGAGAGCTGTGCAAGAGGGGACAAAGGCACCAAGTTTAGTTACAGAGGATATCATCGCGATCTCCAGGTTCCATTGGATCCGATCTCAATACTGTTTCTCGCTTGGAATAAATGACAGCAAGAGCGGGTGGTTGAAACCTCCTTTCATTCATTAAGTGTGGGAATGGAGGGTATGGCAGGTGGTCTACTCGAAGGGGTCCTGTGTATCGATTTTTCCAAAGAAGCCATGTCGAATTCTTCAAAGAGATAGAGAAGTCTGCACATGCTAGCTTGGCACTTAATGGCTCAGCTACCCTCCCTACAGGAGCCATGCGCAGTTAAGATGGTGCGTGAAGAAGGATTCCAATACGCGTTTGACTAAAAAGACACCTAGCCCTATGTGACTGGGCATGCCTCTGTTAAGTGAATTCTCCTGAGTATATAGGCTGAGTTTTTGTATTTTGTAAGCATCGGTGGTAGAGCGCAGCTCCCGATTGTAAAGTTTTAGTAGACATTCTAGTTTTCGGGTCATGCTTCTGTATATGAGATTTCTTATTTTATAATAGACAGTCTTCTTACTCCATCTAATTTTTCATCTTATGCTAAGAGAGTTCGTGATCGACTGATTCACACGGATTATGGAAAATCTATTGTGATAAAGGATTTCTTGTGGCATTATTGTTTTCTTTGGTTTTCTGCGTTTGAACGTAGGAAGATCTTGCGTTTAGATGTCTTCTTCCACAGTCTGTTAGGAACCTGATGTTTATGATAGACCTTTGCATCTCTCTAATACAAGTCTTCCCCCTACTCACTCTTACTACAACTTACTGTCTGAAGTCACCTAAGACCTCACTTGCTCATGCATGCCTGGCCTAGTTCTGGAGTTAAGACCACATCATTTGAGTTAACCTCCATCTGATCACCCCATTAAACAAATCGTGACATAAAATGATGGGCATCGGGCTCTGTTCCTGCTACAATCCAGGGGTGACTTCTGATGCTAACATTTCTAGCGCCGTTGCCAGGGACGAAGTTGAAAATTTTCCCCGGGATTGAATGACATTGAGCCTCTGATTCCAAAGGTGCATCGGGTATCAGAGCCTTTGAAGATTTCTATTGTGCACCTGGCGACTCCATTGTGACGACTCCGCTGGGGAGAACCTACGCTATTAATTGTGGCTTTCAAAGGTAGACACACGCGGTCTCATCCACAGCTACCTCTAGCTACACCTAAAACTGATCCAAAGGTGGTTCTCAGAAAAGGGAAGAACTCTGAAGAAGAACCTTCCACCATTGAAACAGGTAATCCACCATCTCCTTCTGTAAGAAATCCATTTTCTCCTCCTCAGTTTCTTAATAGACCTCCTTCAGAGGTTTCCCGTTTCCTGAATTTTGGGAGTGTTCCTGCTGAGTTTTCCCCTCCTGATCTGGGATTGGAGGGAGAAATCCTTGTCACTCCCCTCTCATCTGAAGTTGTACCTTGGCGTATACCTAGGACCACAGAAGATTTCCCCACTCCTACACAAAGAGGAGCACCTGATGACTTGAGCTTGTTAGCCTTCTCCTTAAATCCCCTCTTGTTTCCCACTCCACTTCGAGACTCACTCTCAGTGGCCCCTTCACGAACTCCTTCTCCTCCAAGCTCTCCTCCACCTAATATTCCTATGGCTGGTGCTAATCCCCCTCTAAATAGAATGGACGCCATAGTCACTGCCAGATATGCTCTCTTAGTTCTACCCCATCCTATGAATCCTCTCCGTGCTGGAGATTACTTGAAGTATATGCCCAAGTTCACTGGGGAAGGGGATGTAACTGCTGAAGAGCATCTGGATGCTTTCTATAGTTATGCAGACAACCTGAACATTGAAAATGAGGATGTCTAGATGAGAGTCTTCATCCAGAGCCTAGATGGCTAGGTGAGGAAGTGGTTTAGAGGGTTGGCCCCCGGATCTATCGCTGGGATCGAAGCCCTGGATAGTGCTTTCTTGAGGTAGTGGGGGGACAGGAAGGATTTCATGTATTACATGACAGAGTTCGGGTATTTGAAGAAGATGGAAGGAGAGTCTGTCTCAGACTTCTCCAAAAGATTCAATAAGATGTATAATAAAATCCCTGCCGAAATAAAACCCTCAGAAGCCTCAGCCAAAATTTCCTATGCTAGCGCGTTTGGACCCGATTTATGTCTTTTATTGAGGGAAAGAAGAGCCACTTCCTTAGCTCAAATGCAAGATGCGGCCATAGAAGTGGAATCCAATGTATTAGTAGCTAATAGACTGAGGAACAAGGCCAATGCAGACAGAAGAAAGGGAAGGTCAGAAGCCTCAACTTCTGGCCCATTGGTGCCCCACCCTCAAGTGGATGAGCTGACCAAAATGGTGAAGTCTCTGTCTGCAGAGATGGAGAGAATGAAGGTCAAGGGGAGGCAGGCATACAAATGCCCTCAAAACATCGAAAACAAAGGAAGTTTCAAGAGGTCAAACAATTTTACTCCCCTGAATGTGCAAAGAGAGAAAGGAAGAGACAGAGAAGACCAGAAGATTCAGGCTCCTTTTCAAAACAATTTTATGGCTGAGGAAGAAGAAGGGGAAGCAGGTGAGTGTGATCCTGAAATCCATTTCTTCGGAGACACTCCTCCTTTTCCTCATCTCACTCAATCATCATACGAGGAGTCCCTCATGGACAGTCAGCTAAATGAACTGAGCAAGGAGGGAAAGACTAGTGGCTGCCAAGGCAGGTATGACCTGAGGTCTCAGAAGAAGGCAGTAACACTTGATGTTCCTGAGCAGTCCACTAGAACAGAGAGGCCTGCCAATGAAGTAGCGGATAGTCACAGAGGTAAAAAACACCAACCCCTCTCTCCCATAGTCCAAAGTCATGCCCCCGAAATAAGATAAATCCCAAAGCTTACATCTTCTTTTAATTTCGAGCATGAAATTCAAAAAATTAGAATCCCTGTGCCCCTAACCGAATTGATTAAACATGAAGGGTTCAAGAAACACTTCTCTGAGCTTTTACAGTCTGAGGTCTCAAGCCTTCCCACAGACTCCATCAATTTGCAAGATGAAAAGCCTACAGTTATTCTAGGTCCTATGGTAGAAGACATGAATGACTCATCCCCTCCCTTCTACACTTCCTTGAACATACATGACAAGGTACTGCACAACTGCTTGATGGATTCAGGGGATTCTCATAACCTCATGCCCAAAACTGTCATGGAAGAGTTATGGCTAGAAGTCACTCGAGCCTATCATGACCTCTATTCCTTCGACTCTAGGAAAGTTCAGTGTCTAGGAGTTATCAAAGACCTAGTCGTGCCCTTGTTCCAGTTCCCCATGAAAAGTGTGGTCATGGATATTGTAGTGGATAAAAAGACTGGGGGAAACCTTGCAGGTGGACCTCACATATGCTACTATCCTAGTGTTCGGAGGAGAACATAGGAGGCTATATAGGGAAGCCCAATTGGACTATATAATCAGTGATGAAGCCAATCCTACCAACCATCCCATTTTCGCCTTGGACACTGATTTACGTTCCAGTTTACTGCAACTCACTCATGCTCCCAATCCTCCTCTTGAACTCATAAATCAACCCACCTCGCCTCGTGAACTTCCTCCTTCCATCACCTCCATTTGGATTTTTTTTTTTGATGGAGCCTGTTCCAGGGAAGGCGCTGGTGCTAGGGTGTTTTTTGTGTCACCTTCCCAGGAAACCCTATCTCTGTCATACAAATGAGAATTGGAAACCACCAACAATGTGGCAGAGTATGAAGCCCTTGTTCTAGGATTAAGAGCTACAAGGGAAATTGGAATTCAGGAGATAGCAGTGTTCGGAGATGCAAAGTTGGTCCAACAGATCAAAAGCGCTTATCAGGCTAAGCACCCTCGACTCAGAAATTACAAGAATGAAGCATGGGACCTAATTGACAATTTCTTCTCAGCCTTCAATATCTCTTTTATTCCAAGGGAGGATAATGCTGTGGCCGATTCTTTAGCTGTCTCAGCCAGTTTTCTCAAAGTTCCTCTGCCGCCTATGGTCAACTCTGATGTTGAAATAAAATATAGGCCCTCTGTACCGGACAATGTCAAGCATTGGAAGGTATTCGAAGATGATCTAGAAATCGGAAGATTTCTCCAATCTATTGATGAATTTTCTGTGTTTCACATTGATCAGGATCCTGACACAGAAGGCAACCCTCACCCTGAGGTGTTTTTAAATAAAATTGTTAACCACCAGATTATTCAGCTACCTAGCAATCACATTCTGAGGGGACTTATTCCTTTAGAAAGATTTTTTGATGGGAATGATGTGGTAGTAAAGGGTAGGGTTTCGGATGAAGATGCTGATACAGCCAAGTGCAACATTGGCACATAAGAGGAGCCTAAATTTGTCAAGCTGTCAAGCAGTTTGACCATAGAACAGAGGGCTGAATATACTGAGTTGTTGAAAGAATTTTCTGATGTGTTTGCATGGACCTACGAAGACCTTAAGACATATGACACATCCATCATCGAACACAAGATCCCACTAAAGGATGAGGCTAAGCCATTTAGGAAAAAGCTAAGACAGATAAATCCCATGTTGCTACCTGTCATGGAGAAAGAAGTAAAGAAGTTGTTGGAGGCCCAGATCATCATCCCCCTGAGATATTCTGAATGGGTGGCCAATTTGGTTTCGGTAAGGAAGAAAAGTGGAGAAATCAGGCTTTGTGTCAACTTTAGGAACCTGAACAGGAGCTCAAAGAAAGACAATTATCCCCTGCCCAACATGGAGCACATATGGTAATCGGTGCATCTAGGATTTCCATGATCAATGGTTTTTCTGGCTATAATCAGATATCGGTCATGCTTGAAGACAGAGAAAAGACAGCCTTCACCACCCCTTGGGGCACATTCATGTATGCCAAAATGCCATTTGGACTGATGAATGCAGGAGTGAAATTTCAGTGAGCCATGGACATAGCCTTCATCGGGGAGAAAGATAGGTTTGTGGTGATCTATCTGGATGACATAACAATTTTCTCCAGGTCTGACAAAGAGCACTGCTGTCACCTGAGAAAGGTTTTTTCAAAGTGTCGGAGGTTCAGCCTTTCCCTAAATCCCAAGAAATCTTTATTTTCTATGGAGGAGGGGAAGCTGTTAGGCCATATAGTATCAGTGGAAGGAGTGAGGATTGATCATAGCAGAGTGGAGGCAATTCAGACCCTGCCACTTCCCAAGTCAAAGAAGGAAATTCAGGCCTTTTGGGGGAAGATTAATTTTCTAAGGAGATTCGTCCCGAATTTTGCTGAACTGGTGAAACACATCACAGCTATGCTCAAGAAGGGAAACGAAGTAAAATGGACAACCGAACCCAGGGAATATTTTTTCCAAATAAAAAGAGCATTGACTAAGGCACCTGTGTTGATCAGTCCCGACTATTCCAAAGATTTCCTAATATTCTCTTTCACTTCTTTTGATACAGTAGCAGCGGTCTTGCTGCAGAAAAATGAGGAAGGGTGAGAGCAGCCTATCACCTTCTTTAGCAAGGCATTAAGAGATGCAGAGCTCAGGTATGAAATCATGGAGAAACAGGCCTATGCTTTAGTGAAAGCTCTCAAGGATTTCAGAGTCTATGTCTTGTACTCAAAGGTGATCGATTATGTTCCTTCGACCTCTGTGAAGGACATCCTGGTACAACCCGACATAGATGGGAGGAGAAGTAAATGGATAGCCAATATCCTAGAGTTTGACCTGGAAATAAGGCCTACCAAATTGACCAAAGGTCAAGGCTTGGCCAAGCTCCTGGCTGAAGCCAATTGCCAAGCTTTGGGGGTAAGTTTTGTGAACGAATGCTCAGGAATTTAGTGGGGTTAGTTGTCTGAAATAGACCCTCAAAGAGAGCCCCCATTGGCTCGATGTCCTTGTTATAAGGATGTCATATATTTTCTGTAGGAGTTGCAGCCCCCAAATGGCCTACAAAGAAACAAAGCAAGAGATCTGAAGCTCAGGGCAGTCAGGTACTGCCTTATTGATCAAATTTTATACTGGAAAGACCCCCTGGGGGTTCTTTTAAAATGCATGGACCCACAAGAGGCCGACAGGATCATGGTCAAATTTCACAGCGACTTGTGTGGAGGGCACCATTCCTAGAAGAATACAACCCACAAAATTCTCAGAGCTGGGTACTACTAGCCCACCTTATTCGCTGATGTCCATAGAGGAGTTAGAGCCTGTATCACATGCCAAAGATTTTTAGGAAAGCAGCAGCTCAAGTCTCTGCCTTTACAACCTGTAGTTGTTTCGGGACCTTTCCAGCAATGGGGCCTGGATTTTATTGGAGAAATACACCCTACTTCTAGTGGGTAGCACAGATGGATCCTGACTGCCACAAATTTCTTTACTAAGTGGATCGAAGCCATCCCCACCAGGAGTGCTTCCCATAAGGTAATCATTGGGTTCCTGGAGGACCTCATCACAAGGTTCAGCTGCCCAAGTAAGATTGTCACTGATAACGCAGCTGCTTTCGGGTCTGAGCCATTAGCCAAGTTCTGTGAGCAGTTCAGGATCAAACTGATTCACTCCACCCCATATTATCCACAGGGCAACGGTTTAGCAGAATCCTCCAATAAAATCCTAATAAGGATCATTAAAATATTACTGGAGGACAACAAAAGGGCTTGGAACTCGAAGCTGAAATTCACTCTATGGGTCAATCGGGTGACCACAAAGAGATCTATAGGCATCTCCCCTTTCCAGTTAGTCTACGGAGCAGAAGTTGTCTTCCCTTCTCAGCTGGCCATTCCCATATCTAAATTCTTCCAGGATTATCAAGAAGAGCCCAATGACATGATCAGAATAATTCATCAACTGGTAGAAGTCCAACAGGCCAAAGAGCAGGCAATGGAAAGAATTCAAGATCATCAACAGAGGATCAAGCAAGTTTTCGATAAGAAGGCCAAGAGGGAAGAATTTCGGATAGGAGACCTGGTGTTGAAATGGGATGCTCCTAAACAATATAAGGGCAAGCACATCAAATTTGAAGCCCTATGGATCGGGCCTTTCAAAATCTCTAAAGTTTTCTCAAATAATACATATCGGCTGCAAGATTTGGAAGGTAAAAAGGTTTTCAACAGCCCAATAAATGGGCATTTTCTTAAAAAATGTTTTGTCTGAGCCTTTGGTGGCTCCTATGTTTTGTAAATATTTTCCTTTCTATTCTTTGTTTTACTTTTATTGTTTCAGCCTAGTAAATGACTCCATAGCCCATTAGCAAGGCACTGGAACTGCAAAATGAGTCCTTAGAGCATCACAGGGACGACTCTATCCCCCATGGAGCCTAATGTTAGTAACATTTCTCGTCTGAAGCACAAGAGGGATTAGGTCTGCAAATGGTGCGATGAGCGTCGAGCGCGATTCACAGAAGAAATCCATCTCGGGCCCAGATCAAGCGAGCGAGCACTCTGATTTCAGCAGTCAGGATGTTTCCAAAGGATCAGATCAACGGTTGGCGGGAAATCGCGATTAGAAAAACTGCGTCGAGGTTAGCACAAGGAATAATGCCCATATCATGTTCGAGAATGTATGACAGTCGTTCATCCCAAGGGGCACGTGGCATGAGATCTGGTCACATCAGCTTTTCGACAGTCGCAAGTTCAAAGGGTGAAGGTTTTATGTCTTTGGACATCTTGAAACCCCGAACCCTGAAGTACCAATAATGACTAAAGTTGGGCCCACAATATCGAGGAACAGTTTCAGCCGTCCATCTAAAGGGGACACCTGGTGTGTGATGAGACTCCCTGCCTTCTCGCCCATCGCGATTTCGAAGAACAAGAAGAATCTCCCTCATGCCCCCGATGCGTGAAGTGATGAGAACGCTCAGGACCTATGGCCTACAGCAGCGTTGGGTGAGTTTAGGACCGTCAGATTTGAAAGATGCATGGCGCCAGTTTAAACCATTTCGGTGTTTCACTCATCGCGATTTCAAGAAGCAAAGATCATCCCTTTCATATCTGTGAACACCGAAAGCACCTTTGGGGGTAAGCCCAGGGTCATAGCCCGCGATCACTTGGGAGACAAAGAGAGTTGTGCAAGAGGGGCCAAAGGCTGTTTCTCGCCTGGAATAAATGACGGCAAGAGCGGGTGGTTGAAACCTCCTTTCATTCATTAAGTGTGGGAATGGAGGGTCTGGTAGGCGGTCTACTCGAAGGGGTCCTGTGTACCTATTTTTCCAAAGAAGCCATGCCGAAGTCTTCGAAGAGACAGAGAAGTCTACGCACGCTAGCTTAGCACTTAATGGTTCAGCTACCCTCCCTACAGGATCCATGTGCAGTTAAGATGGCGCATGAAGAAGGATTCCAGTACGAGTTTGACTGAAAAGACACCTAGCCCTGGGTGACTGGGCATGCCTCTATTAAGTGAATTTTCCTAAGTATATAGGCTGAGTTTTTGTATTTTGTAAGCATTGGTGGTAGAGCGCAGCTCCCGATTGTAAAGTTTTAGTAGACATTCTAGTTTTTGGGTCATGCATTTGTATATGAGATTTCTTATTTTATAACAGACAGTCTTCTTACTCCATCTAAGTTTTCATCTTATACTAAGAGAGTTCATGATCGACTGATTCGCACGGATTATGGAAATTCTGTTGTGATAAAGGATTTATTGTGGCATTATTGTTTTCTCTGGTTTTCTGCGTTTGAACATAGGAAGATCTTGCGTTTGGATGTCTTCTTCCATAGTCTATTAGGAACCTGATGTTTACGACAGACCTTTGCATATCTCTAATACAAGTCTTCCCCCTACTCACTCTTACTACAACTTACTGTCTGAAGTCACCTAAGACCTCACTTGCTCATGCATGCCTGGCCTAGTTCTGGAGTGAAGACCACATCATTTGAGTTAACCTCCATCTGATCACCCCATTAAACAAATCGTGACATAAAATGATGGGCGTCGGGCTCTTCTCCTGCTGCAATCCAGGGGTGACTTCTGACGCTAACAGAGTGGATTGTGTTTTGTTTGAGTATTTAATTTTACACATATGTTCCAGATGATTGATTTAGTATGATTATGTATATGGATCAGAGACAATGTTTTGTTAATGAATGCAGGCTGACAAATGCTTGCTAATCTGACTCACATAAGGAGTAAAGGGGCCATGCACATAAACTAGATATTGAGGGAGAGGTGTGGAAACATCCCTGTCACAACCTACTAGCACTCCCTCCGTGGCTCGAATTGTAGGTTAACAATTACCTAGTTCGAGAGGTCCACAATGTCGTGAGGGCAGACTGAGATAGTCACTCACAAATATTCTAAGGGGTGCACAATAAGGCATAGTCCTTATTCCTTAGAAGCCCTTAGTCTCTCACACGGTCATCCAAATGGAGTGTTGACTCCAAGGGTTAGAAAACTACCAAAACCAGTCAGAGACGAATGGCACCCTTGGAGCACGGAGGTGTGTCTTGAAGGGCATGTCACTTAAATAAAACTTGAGTCAATGAATCTAGGTGGCCTAGAAAACCTTGAAAGAATAATTATAAACCTTGAAAATATTTAGTCCTTGTCGGATATGAATAATTAATGAGTAATTTACTAACTGTAAATCCCAATAAAATTCTAAGCCTATTCAAAAAAATTAAGCCTAAGTCTAAGTTTTTGGGAGGAGGCTAAACTAATTTATTAACTAAATAATAAGAAAGGGGATGTGGTAAATCGATTTAAGAATTAAGAAAAATGAAATAAATTTAAAGAATTAATATAATACACGTATGTGAAAGAAAATACCAAATTGGAATTTAAGATAAGAATGGAATAAAGCATGAGAGAATATGTGTATGCATAGAATGATATCTAGAGTCTAGCTACCACTAATCTAACTAGAAGAAAAATCATATTTTAACTCTAACTCAGATTTAGTAAGGTGTTAATCATTAAATGGGAATATGGGGAATAAAGAGACAACTATGAGTGATTTAAGGAGCACATTTGGAAAATGTGGGGGAAATTGACTTTTAATTAAATTAAAATATGAAATTACTTGTGCAACTTGGGGAGAGGGTGACAAGTGTAATGGGGGGAATAATTCTAATTTATTTAATAATAAAAAAATAATCGTGCACATGGGGAAGTGTCAGTAAGGATTTTCCTATAAAGAAAATGGTCTAGATGGGAAAGGGATGATCCATGGGATCAAATTTTGCTCAAAATTCAAAGTTCTCATAATCACTTCAAAATAAGCACGTGCATAGACCTCATTGTCACAAACCCAACAGAACTTGAACAGGCTCAAACAAACATCGTATGAGAAAGATATCACGTTCTATTCATTTTTCCAAACATGCAAAATTATGCTGACTGTACAGTCCGTATAGTGTTGACGTGGAAGGGTATGAATACACACGTGGCAAGTGACGTGGCATGTTTGTATAGGTGACATGGTAGTGTGCTAAGTTGGCATACTGATAGGGCATGATCGGTGGCAAGCATGGGAAAATCATATTGTGACAAGTGTCATTTTTGTGGGTAAATGTTATGGTGCCACGTGGCCCAGTCGTGGGATGCCACGTGACACCCTCCAAGTTGATTGTTGTTTGGTAAAATTTTATGACTCCACAAGAGTCAAACCCATGACCTCTTGGTGGGAGTAGTGCTTTGGAAGAAGCCAGGCTACTAGCCCGCCCATGATGTTTCTTATCCCTTATGGTCTATTTTAAACATTTGAATTACAATAAGGTTTTGGTCGATGGAGTAAAGGGTCGAGGTCTAAGCCCTAGCCCGCAGTTCTTAACACTTACCACATGTCCACTTTGTTAACCAACGTGTGGAACATTTCAATTGTTTAATCCCCGAGCTATTCGACACTGCATAAGATCACCAATGCGGATTGTTGACACTTGGAGTGTATATCCCCGGAGCACATTCATACAACCACACCATATAACCAGGGCACGCACAAACTGTTGGTTTTGGAGTTATCCCCGGTCACATAACACTCTACCATATTACCACATACCTTTGCATGGAGGAGTTAGTTGAAAGACACACATTTGTTAGGTTTTTGGCCACATGGGGCCATATGATTGAGTTCTTCGCCGAAGATTGGGGGCTAGCACACTAACAGACCTGCATTTTCTCCCTTTTTGCAGGAATGGTTGCATTTGTTGGGTTTTGGTGTGGAAAACACACATAGGCTAGGTTAGTCTATCAGTGGGTGCGTTTTGGCAAGCATGTACAACAAGCTTGAAAGGCAAAACTTCCAGGAGGTGTAACTTTTTGATTTTCTGGCCAAACCAGGTGCCGAGAAAACCCAGCTAGGGGTTTTTGGATGTTCTGAAGCCATTGGAGCCATCTATTTTGCATTCTGAGCACTATAAGATAAATATTTAAGAATACTAAAAATTATCCAAGGGAAGATGGACCAGAAGATGTAGCTTAAGAGAGGGGTGAACTCCTTTATCATTTGTTGTGTTATGTGTTCATTATTTGTTATAACCCTAAATTGCACCACACATGCTTACCTGGCATCATGCCAACTCATATCCCTTCATTGCCAAAACATCTGCTGAATAAACTCCTTGGAAATCCTCTTGTATCAAGGTCCACGCGCCCTAACCCATTACTGCACGCGTGTACACGCTAGCTGGCTAACTATAGCCTGCGTGTACCCAACAAAGCACGAAAAGAGGAAAGTTGTTGATGGAACAAAAAGCTATGGGTCAGTTAACTGAAACTCCCGACCATGCATGGCTGAGAGTTCGTCCAAAACCCTAGCTCCTTCTAGCCTATAAAAGAAGGGGTAGGGGTACCATTTGGAGGAGGAAGAATATAGCGAAGAAACTCTACCCATTTTTTGAATCCATTGTCCCAACCCTTTAGCCTTTCCTAAAGCCAAAGGAGAATTAATGCAAAGAAGTTGAAGGACAGAAGAGGAGGAGCCCAGGATTAGGATCAAGGAGCGGTGGCCAGTCTTGACTTTGATTGTAAGTTGATTCATTGTTCAAGTAATAAAAGAATACTTTTCCCATCCCAATGAATGAGTTATCTATGGTTTGTTTAATTTATGCTTAATTTCTAACCCTCAAGTAGAAAAGTAGCATGCATGCATAGTTGTTTGTCTTGATTGTAGGTTATCTTTGGAAGGAGCAGCGCAAGCAAGTGGACGAAGCGCAATGGAGGATCTCCACCAAACATCAGTTACAAGGTTAGTAGTTCCTTTCCATGCATCTATTGTCAAAGAGGGGTTTAAATTATGGGTGGTAGGTTAAAAAAGTAGTTTCTTTACGGTCAAAATCTACATGCAAGTTTGACCCTAGTTTGCTAGTCCATAGGGTATTTTTCCCAACAACAGAATTGATGACCATACTGGGGAAATACTCTTTAGGGTTTCCAGATTTAGTAGAGTTTGTGGGTAGTTTAAAAGATTAGATTTTCTGTCTTTCTTTGTCTGTCTGTTTTCTGTTAGGTCTGAGCTAGCAGGGAGCCTAGTTCTTTATACCAGTTTTTCCTTGACTGTTGCTTGACGGTAATTATCGAGACACACAGAGGTACACACAGCCTGCTGAAGGCCTGCACGCGTGTACCCGCACCCTAACCTCTTATAGCCCACGTGTGAACGCTAGCTGTAGAGGTTTCAGTAGTGTGTAGGAGCTCAGAGAACTTAAGAGGCAGTCCTCCTCTTCCCTGTCAGAATTATACATTCTCAGGGGGTTTTATGGATCCTGTCTGAGTCTTGCTGATTCACAGTCCTGTCTCAGTTTGTCTTTTTGTGTTTTGTTATTCCTTGCAATTATTTTTTATTTTCTATTAGAAGAAGCATCCAAGCCTTCAAGAGACCCTGGTTATCAATACCAGAGGCCTCTTCCTGGTCTGGGCTGCCTGTGTTTATTTTTGTCTTAGAGGTTATACATACATGCGGCCTGTACAAGGTCAGACCGCGTGTACACATGTTCTGTTTCATCTCAGCACGCGTTCGCACGCGTGCTGTTTCAGTGACAGTAGCGTGCTTGACAGGCTTCTTTTCAATCAGGGTGGGGTAGTCATCCCCTCCTTTAGTGAGAAGTTTTCCTCTCAGGTGTTTGAGTCTAGGGTTGAACAGTCAGTAGGTTAGGGCCTCTTACCCTTAGCCTGTTTTTCCTTAGTTGATAGTTGATAGAAAAGATAAAATGAAAAATTTTGTTTTATGGTTTTTAGACAAGCATAAGAGTCTTTTCTTTCTTGATTGCCATTGTGTGTCTTGGCTCTTATTCTTTGCGATCTGTGCTTTAAGCCAGAATTTTGTTTTTTCTTGGCTTTTTGCTTGTCGGTATTTTCTCTTTGTTGCTTAATTAGCACGTAAATAAAAAAAAAAGAGCAAAAAAAAAAAAAATCTTTTCATTTTCTTCTTTGTTTGAAGATTGTGTTTTTGCATCAATAGCTAGGGAGAAGTCTTTTTGTTCATAAGTTTTTGCACTACATTTAGAGCATAAGTAGCTTGTAGTCGAGTGAAATTCCTTTATGTTTGCTGCATGAAATCTTAGAAAAATTGAAAAGAAAAAGAAATCTTTCTTTGTGAAAAGTTGTTGATTTTTGCATTTAGTAAAAGTCTTTTGTTTCCAGCTTTTTTCATTCGTTTTTGCTTTAGTCTTTACACATCATCAATTTCACCTTCATACCCTGTGACATAAGAAAACCCATAAAAGAAATGCTAATTTAAAATCTATTAGACTTTTTGTTTGTAGGGTTCACATACTAGTTCAGGTCTAGGGCCTTGGATTAGGTTGGAGAGGAAACTCTCCAAGGCCATTCAAAACCAAACATTGGAGTCTGTGATAGGGAGAGTAGAAGTCCATTTTTGTGGAAGTTATCCGGGACCCCCCTCTAACACAGGGGATAAACACGAGGTTGCGTGCGGAAAGGTAGCGAAGATAACCCATCCAAAGCCGGACCAATCGTAGTGGAGAACACATATCGAGGGCTTGTTTTGGGATTTCGTCGTTTGCATTTTCCACGGGGATTTGTGGGTCTTGAATCCGTTAGAGGTCCTCAGCTGTATTCCATACCATTTTCTCTCAATACCCTTGATAGGTTTCAGGCTTGATACCCTGCTCATTGTGGTCTACCCGAATTTCGACTGTACCCGCCTGGTGAATGTTTGCGTGCTGGAAAACTAGTTGCTAATCTTTTTAGGGACATACACAGGTGACTGCGGGGGTATATCGCGGTACCTAGGAAAGACATCAAGCCATGGTTTGTAGAGTATACTCGGAGGGTGCTTCCATGTTCGAGTTGCACTTGCACCGGTAAGTTTCTCTAGTGCTGTTTGTTGTAACTGTTCTTCCAACTAGTTTAGTGTTTGCTTGTCTTATCTCTTAGGGGATTCTTTTTTAGTGTGTGTTACTGTTTGAACATGTAGAATACCTTAGTGTGTCTTGGATCTTCTCACACAGTGGAGGATCCCAAGCTCCACCAGTCATGAAGGCTTCTGGGCCTGCCACTGGTTATACTGGAGCCACCCCCACCACCATTGAGGCGGAAGCTAGACCAACAAGGGTCTTTTGAAGTGACCGGGTTACAAACCATTGTGCCCGAACAACTCCCGGAGGAATAAACCACCAATATTGGCTTAGTTGAAACCCCAACCACTGATACCTGGCCATCGGTTATTGTACCAATCCAATTTTACGAACACCTTCCAGTGCCTCACATAGCTATCGAAACAAACGCTGTTACTTCTTTTGGGAATTCTTCCATTCCCACCACAGTTGCTACCACAGGAGAATCATCTCCTAACTTTCCGTCATCGGTCCGAGCCACCATGGTCTCGACCGCAACTATGTTGCATAGTGGACCGAACCCGTCTATGGCAGTGGTTACAACTCCCTTCACACCTAGTGCGACAGGCTCTCCGTTCTCATACAGTATGCCTAGTTTGGGAACAAGTCCTGCACTCACTCACTCCACTTTACAGACTTTGGGTCTGGGGGCAAGGAGCTCTAACGCTCCTCTGCAAGGTCAACTTGGGGGCACTTCCATCCCTTATAATTATTTTCCTTATGCTAGAGGTCATATCTCTCCTTCGTCCCCTTCGCTTGGTGGTCTGCATCAGCAGTCCATCGGGCAGCCTGCACACACTAGTTTATTTGGAGCTAGGAGTCAAGGAACACCTACGCACCCTATGCCGGTAGGTTCGTCACCGTTTGTTTGGAACGAGACATTTGGTAACAACACTTTTGCATCCACCACTTTCCCGTCTGGGGGCACTCCCATTTTTTGACAGTCTACTCCGACGCAGGGTACTATTCCTATGCCAGGGGCACATACAGCAGGACCTTGGAACTTAGGACAAGGATCTGTTCCCTCCTTTGGAATGTTGTTCTGGGGTAATTCTTTCCACAGTCAATGGAACCCTGGACAGACTACTATGCCTCTTCCATCAGGACCAGCATGGGGTAATCCTTCCCAAAGTCCTTCAAAAATGATGCATGCCCAACATCCTATGTCCTTTATGGGGAATCAACCAATGATGTCTCCACAGATGCAAAATCCTTACACTGGTCAGGGCCATGGTTTCTACCAGAATCCAGGCCAGCAACCAAACATTTCCTGGCAACTTGGTGCCAGTCAAACTCCAGGACCCTTTGTCCCAAGCTATCAGCAGCAACCCAAACTACCATTCCTGGTGATGTTACACTTGCCAGATTTGAAAAGGTTGTTAAATGATCCTATTTGTCATGATACACATTGGCCTCCTATGCCAACGAAGTTGCCTTCAGACATTACAAAGTTCAAGGCCAAGCCTAACGAAGATCCAGGTGATCATGTGACTACCTTCCATATTTGGTGTTCATCTAACTCATTGAAAGATGACTCCGTACAACTGCGATTGTTTCAACGCACTCTTATTGGGAGTGCTGCGAAATGATACATTGAGCTCGATTGCTCAAGATACTCTTCTTTTGGAGAACTGGTGATGGCCTTCCTTAACCATTTCCAGTTACCTGTGAGATACGACGCTGGCACAGAGCTGCTCGCTAATTTTGAACAGACAACAGTGGACCATATTTCGGATCATATCCCAGAGTGGAGACACCAGAAGAGTCTAATCAAAGTACCAGTCCCACCAACATGCCTGCTTGAGTGGTTCCTTAAGTCTTTGGTCCCACAGTTATCCAAAGATGTTGCAACTTCTGGAGTTTTCTCCGAAGAGGATGCCATCATGAGGGCTCAATAGTTTGAGCTCATTTACTCTGAGTCTGGTTTATTATACAACATCCTGCCAGATGCACCACGATCGATATTGGATAAAACTAGACAGAGAGCTGGACCACATGCCAATGGTATCGTTGGTTCAACACAAACCAAGCCCGCTGAGAAATTGACAAATCAATTGCAATAGTTATCTATACAACACTCAGCGGCCAGCCAGACTACTACTTTTGCTGCTCCTCCTACCCAAACATCGGATGTACACTCCATGCAGTCGACTAACCCAAAGGCCACCCAACAGCCTGACGGGAAGAAAAAACAATGAAAGAAGGGTAAGGGGGAGAAAAAACCCACTAATAATGCTGGCGAGGACACCACAGCAAAGCGGAAGGTGAGGTATCCATGCAACTTATGTGCGGAAGACCACTCGACCCATCTTTGTCCTCGACTTGCAGAGGCCCAAAAGTTTGTCACATAGCAACAACAAGCAGTGTTGACTAATCCCTTTCAACATGGGCAAAATTTAACTCAAGCCTCTACAAGTGTCGAAGGGGGTAGCCAAGAAACCTGCCCTTCTCCAAACAATACCTCATCCACAAACGTATATATGGTTAGGGGTGATGCTTTCATAATGACTAGAGCGCACGACTATAGTAAGCCAAGCACCTATGAGAAGGGTAAAGAAGCTGAACTCCCATCTCTTCCTCTACAGATCGAGAAGACATTGGGAGAAACAATGACAGGCATTCCAAATGGTGCATTTAAGAAATCTTCTCACAACCCAAACACAAGGGCCACCTAGAATTACTCTGTGGTGGAGGATTTATCACAAACCCCTTGTGCGATTTCTGCTTTGGAAGTCCTTCAAAGCTTCCCTACTCAGAGGAAAGCCTTGTTAACTGCTTTAGGCTCTACAGAGACTTGTAACCTGGGTACCATCATGTTAGATACAA
Organism: Picea engelmannii; assembly: GCA_009831015.1. Taxonomy (NCBI): domain Eukaryota; kingdom Viridiplantae; phylum Streptophyta; class Pinopsida; order Pinales; family Pinaceae; genus Picea; species Picea engelmannii. The sequence continues at coordinate 243,932 of ML785434.1, forward strand.
CTGACTTAAAACCTCGTCTACCTTACCACGTAGCGTTTCAGATAGTAGTGGCTCATCCCACGAAAAATTTTACACGCAATATCTTACACACGGTGGTCGACGAGGGCACCTCGACATGCGTTATGTCATTAGCATGTTGGAAGGCCATTGGCTAGCCCACTTTGTCTCCATCACCTACTCTCCTCACTGCTTTCGACAGTCGTTCTTTCTGACCACATGGCATCATTCCTTCTTTCCCTGTGCAGTTAGGAGGGAAGACTGTGTGTGTCGAAGTAGAGGTAGTCGATGCTCCCCTCAACTATAATCTCTTGTTAGGTCAGAGTTGGACTTATGCTATGCAAGTTGTGGTTGCTACAGTTTTCCGAGTCTTGTTGTTTCCACACGAGGGTCGGATAGTGACCATCGATCAATTGTCCTTCTCTAGACCTGACCCAACTTTGTGGGCATCCACGGTTCCCATGATTGATAATCCTCAACCCGGTGTCATTAACGTAGGAGTTGGTTTGTGCCCATATTTGATGGGTACCTTTGATTACCCACCTCCTCATGATGATGTCAAGTTTATATCTAACCACCACAAGGTTGATATTTTTCAAGTTTTGTCATTCTGTATGACTTACTTTGAGGATCCTTGGATTCTTCCTTCCCCATCAGCCACGATGGATGAGACAAGGCACCTCGGCATGTCCATGCCCTTGTCGGTCGCTGAAGTAGCGTACTCTTTAGTCCAGAAAGTTTCAGCTAACCCTGATCTGACTCCCACACAAGAGTTGGATCCGCCTTTAGAGCCTATGGGCTCAGGGTTCTCTCACCAACATTGATTCGTTAGACTTAGTCTTGCCTTTTGACGAAGCAATAATCGAAGCAATGACTAGTCCAGACAAACCTTGGGACTATCTTCATCACAAATCATATTTCCTCCCAGAGTTAAGCTGAATTGAGGCAGGATTATTCACTGTTACCATGACGGGAGATCAGCCATGTCCTATTAATCTCTTAGCTACTCAGGAAATTTATGCTAAGGGGAATATGGCGACTATCGCTGAAACTATACCTATCAACATCTCTCGAAACCCTAGCATTGTGGAGAATGTCTTCGTCGGGGCAGATTGCTCCCTTGAAGAGATTCAAATTTATATGGATCTTTTCAAAGAATTCTGTGACATTTTTTCCTGGTCTTATGAGGAAATGCCAGGTATCGATCCGAAAATAGTTGAACATGAAATCACAACGTATCCTGATGCCAAGCCGGTTCGACAAAAACTTCATCCAATAAATCCTAAGAAAGCAGCAGCCATTAAGCTTGAGGTTGAGAAATTGCTCAAGGCAGGTTTCATTTATCCTATTCATTTGACTCAATGGGTGTCAAACCCCATGCCAATCAATAAAAAACAAGGAATGATTTGCGTATGTACCGATTTCCGTGATTTGAACAAGGCATGTCCAAAAGATAATTTTCCAACCCCATTCATTGACCAGATCATTGATGAATGTGCTGGTTGTGAAGCCTTTTTTTTCATGGATGGTTTTTCAGGATATAATCAAATCCAAATCAAACTTGAAGACCAACACAAAACGACATTCATTTTTCCGTGGGGTACATTCACCTATCGTAAGATTCCTTTTGGCGTCAAAAATGTTGGAGCCACTTTTCAGTGGGCCATGTATTTTTCATTTCACGACCTCAAACATATAGTCAAGGCCTATCTAGATGATTTAGCATCATTCTCTTGCAAGTGAAAGGATCATCCTACGCACCTCAGACTAATCTTCGAACGCTGTCACTACTTCAGGATTCGCTTGAATCTCAACAAGTGCAGCTTTTGCGGCACGTCAGGACGTTTTCTAGGTTTCATCGTATCAACAACAGGGATCATGGTCGATCCTCTTAAGGTGGAGGCAATATTCTAGTTGTCCCCCCCATGCACAATCTTACAACTTCAAAGTCTTCAAGGCAAGGTGAACTTCTTAGGACGCTTCATCGCCAACTATGCCGAAATCACCAAGGGCTTTATGCGTTTACTGAAGAAAGATGTTCCCTTTTTCTGGGATGAAGCCACTCAACGCTCTTTCGACGCATTAAAACACACCCTCACAACCGCACCTCTGCTATGGCCACCTAATTATAACAAAGATTTCTTATTATATCTAGTTGTCGCAGAGTCAACCATAGGCATGGCTTTAGTTCAGGAGGATGATTCATTTTCAGAATACGTGATCTATTACCTGAGCCAAGGCCTCATAGGACCGGAACTTAATTATTCCCATATCGAAAAACTTGCGTTGGCAGCAGTTCATGCTGTTCAACGGTTCCGTCACTATGTTCTGTTTCACAAGACCACAGTCGTTGCTGTCATGAATCCATTCCAGTACATGTTGACATGATGAGTTATAGGTGGAAAAATCAGTATATGGATGGTCATCTTCCAAGAATTTGACTTAGACTTCATTTTAGCCAAGTCCAAGAAGTCATTGGTCTTCGCAGAACTTATTTCGGAGCTTTCGGTTGAGTCAGGTGATGTTGTGCCTGAGGAATCGCCTATCCGGGGGGATATGTTTTTGATTGAATCTTCAGACCCCTGGTATGGAGATATATTGATCTATCTCTAGACTTTGAAGTGCCCCACCTCTGCTTCTCATGACGAGCATCGACGGATACACCATCAGGCTAAGAATTATCTCATTCTTGATGATACGTTGTATCGAAGAGGTGTAGACTGCATCTTGCGTCGATGTCTCACTCATGAAGAGGCCGTCATAGTGCTCAATGATTGTCATACGGGAGCTTGTGGCAGTCACTTATCTTGGTTGGAAACAGTCCAAAAGATTTTACAAGCAGGTTACTTCTGGCCCACACTTATCAAAGATTGTATCAAGTCGGTCAAGAAGTGCCATCCATGCCAAATCTTCTCTCGGAAGATGAGGGCACATCCAGCTCCTATGTTTCCTGTCATCATAGTTGGTCCCTTCACTAAGTGGGGGATTGATTACACTACATGCAACCCCCCATTAGCAAGGGGGCACCGCTATATCATCGTAGCTGTCGACTACTTCACTAAGTGGGTTGAAGCTATGCCAATGTTTAAAGATGATGGAGAGACTGCATCTCTCTTCTTATTCAACCAGATTATAGCACGGTTCGGCGTCTCGAGAGAGATTGTCACTGACCATGGCAGTCACTTTCAGAACCAAATGATGTCCGAATTAACATCAAAGCTTGGGATACGGCAGGAACATTCATCACCTTACTACCCCCAAGCCAATGGGCAGGTGGAAGCTGTAAACAAAACTCTTAAGACGATTCTACAGTGAACTATCAACTCAGCCAAGTCAAACTGGCATTTGATGTTATACTCGGTATTATGGGCTTACTGAATGTCAGTTAAGACTGCAACTGGTTTCTCACCTTTCCAACTCATTTACGGGCTGGAGGCAGTCTTGCACATTGAATGTCAAATCCCATCTCTAAAATTGGCAGTACAGTTATTGCCAGACACTTCTCCACTTGAAGAGCGGTTAGTACACCTTGAGCAGCTTGATGAGCAGCGTCGCGATGTGGCCCTGGCCAATGAGGCTCATAAACATAAGGTCAAGTGTCAATATGATAGGTCCATTCGTCCTCGGATTTTCTCCGAAGGCGACCTTGTCTTGGTCTACGACCAAGACAAGGACCCCCTGGGGGCAGGAAAGTTTAGACCCATGTGGTTCGGACCCTTCATTATAAACGAGGTTTTAAAAAAGGGTGCTTATCGGTTGGTCAATTTTGAAGGGAATGCTTTGGCGGAGCCTAGAAATGGGCTCTACCTCAAGAAGTATTACTCATAGAAAGGTGACTGTGGGTAACTTTTTGTAACATATGTATAGTCTTTGTACTACTACTTTTTTACATTTCTTTTAAAAGTGTTATGGACGTGTCATTGATGTTATCTTTCGTCAATATGGTAGATGTCAAGTAAGTCCGAGGTGTTCATTGGGTATGTGGACGGTGCTAGTTGACACACACAGAGGCTTGCCTCCGCGGCTTGGGTAATATTTACACCACAGGGTCAGTTGTTATCTTCCGGAGGTATATGCTTAGGTGACACCACAAATAATGTTGCTGAGTATAGTGCAGTTATTGAGTTGCTTCGTGATGCATTGTCATTGGGTATCTCTCATCTCCGGGTCTATCTAGACGCTCAACTAGTTGTGTCGCAGCTAAACAGAATATACCGGGTTCATGATCCAACATTACACCGACGATTCCTTAGGGTACGTCTCTTAGAACGCAACTTTGATTATATTACATATTTTCATGTTCCTAGGAGATTAAACCAAATCACAGATACTCTAGCTAATCAAATTTTAGATTGACATCTTGCCCACATATAAAAAAGATCATGGACATAAACATGTAAATACATTTTTGCACACATAATCCATAAGACACAAAAAGATAAAAACCATATACAAACATCATAAAATCCTCATAGTACATAGAAGGACGCAAGCGCCTAAAAAATGAGAATCATAACGAGTCACCAGGCTTATGCCCTCAAAAAATATATACAATAAGGTACTCGTGGCACATAAAGAGTCTAAAGTCTGTTCAGGGCCTATGGGCCCTGTTATAATCATCTACAACGTGGGCTAAATGCCTAAAAAAATGGACCCATGTCTGAGGTGCCCCCACAACATGAGGCTGCATGGATGGCAGCAGGTCCTCTATCTTTGCCATCAGGACCGTGCGAGTGAACGCAGTAAAGTTCCGCTCAATTTGCCTAAGGACTCTCTCGGCCTCTCCTGCTGGGAGGTTCCCTACTACTGCTTCTCCTCCAGCGGCGGCAGCCGTGGCTTCTGGCCGTGGGCGACGCCTGTTCCGTGCATAGTCGACAGGTCACACGGGTCCCACATCTACATGCAATGAACATTCACCCATCAAATACTCTGGCATACAAAAAAATGATATATATAACAAAAAGACATAAAAATTACATATTCAAACAAAAAAACTACAAAGGAGGAGACTTACCCATCTCCCCTAGCTCCTCACCAGGAGGCACGGGTATCTCTAAATCTCTAGAGAAGTCTATCCCTGCATATGGGTAGTCCTCGATAGCCGGGATCTGTCATGACAGCCAAGCAAAAAAGTCATCATCGAAGGCCTCATTGGTCCTTCCACCACCCCGTCGCGGCAGTACCACTGCCCATCTGCACACTCCTAGGAAAGAGGCCAGATGTCCTCGTACTACAACCCGAGGACTGAAACAAGGAACTCTCTCGAAAAAGAATGAACACAAGATAGTCTCGAACCCGAAGTTCCTTTGTGTCTGCTGTAAAAAATCTATCAATTGCCTCTTCATACACTCTAGCAGTGTGGTACTCCAATAAAAAATGTGTGCATCCATGCACTGGATAACATAGTTCATCTGTGCGCGCGAATCCTGATGCACGGATGCTGAGCTGGTAATCCGCCCAATAAGCAACAAGATAGTCTGTAGTTCCAGGTTGCTAATCTTGCTAATTGACACTTGGGAACCTCTACGATTAGTACCAGCCTCACAGTACTCAGCTACCAACTCCGAGATCTTGCTCGGCCCCGTAGGAAAAGTCTAGAAATTAACTGGTTCCCCTCTCCTTGAGAGGCCAATCAGAAAGTAAATGTCCTCGGTGGTGGGTACCAAGGATTGCCCCTCTAGAATGAATGCCTCTGCATCAGGGTGCCAGTAATCAATCAAGGCATTTAATAGCCTTGGTTGCACACACATAAAAGGTCACAACATTTATATCTGCAACAACTAACTCATTGGAGGCCTCGTGCTCCCTTTCCCTCCACTGGACATACATCCTGCCAACACAACAAGGTAAAGGAGGGTCAATACTTCTTGTCATTTTCTTTTCCATCAATAAGGGGGGGTACACGTGGCCTGTAGAGGTGACAGTTGCGTGTACACGCGTGTTGTCTCTGGACAGCCCATGTGTACCTAGGGCTGACCTTTTTGAGGTCGACGCCCACCCAAAAAATAAATTAAATGCTAAAATGGAAGTATTGAATAGCTAGATAAGGGAGTTTGTACTTACTTAGTCCAAGCAGAAGTCCGTTTTGTCCATTGTAGCTCCCAGAATCACGATATTTGGCAAAGGGGGTCTTTTGGCTCCAGAGTCAATTTCCACATCAGTAATGGTGATAATGAGCTACCAGCTTCTATTTATAGACTTTTTGGCCTCTTTTTGTCACTTTTTTGGCCCCCCTTATCAGTTTCATTATACCAAAAACCATTTAGAGTGGTCCAAGAGTTATATGGGAGGGATTTGATTAG
>ML785434.1:253587-304373 GCA_009831015.1 Picea engelmannii
CCATTTCAAAACCACCTCCAAATTCTCCAAAAGAACATGGTAAAACTCCTTTACAAAATCCTTTGCTTAAGCTTGATATTAAATTTGAATTTCCAATGTACAATGGAAAGGTAAATGCTGAGAAATTGGATAACTGGATTCGTAAGATTGAAATGTATTGTAGGACACAAAGAATCACAAATGATGGAACTAAGATTCAGATTGCTTCTTTAACATTGGAGTGCAACACTCATTTGGTGGGAAGCCAAACTCAAGAGGACATGAAGAAACATGGCAAAGTTTTATCCTCTTGGAATGATTTCATTGTTGCAATTAAAAGAAAATTTTATCCATTGGCATACATGCAGAAAGATATTATGGATTGACAAAACTTTAGGCAAGCTAAAGGGAAATATGTGCAAAGCTTCACTCAAAAATTTAGGAGAAGAGATTTGGTTTTGGGTATAGATTTGTCTTCTCAAGAAACTTTACTCAAATACATTGGAGGTTTGCATAGCTACTTGAGACATACAATAATTATGTTTAACCCTTCAAATCTAGATGAAGTTTGTGTACAAACAACTCATTTAGAGGCAAGAGGAAGGAATGAACCTCAAGAGGGAAGCAATAAGTCTTTTCATAATGGAGACATGGGAAATAAGAAGTTTGAAGGAAATAGAAAGAAAAATTCTTCAGTCAAGAAAGAGAAAAAGAAAATCTCATGTAAACATTCCCTTGATATCTTGATATCAACCATATCACATTTTGTTCATTTTGCCAAACATGCAAAATTATGCTGACTGTACAGTCCGTACAGTGTTGATGTGACAAGGTACAGAACCACATGTGGTAGGTGACATGGCATGGTCATACAAATGATGTGGTAGAGTGCTGAGTTGGCATGCTGACAAGGCAAAATTGGTGGCAAATGTGGGCGAATCAGATTGTGACAACTGTCATTTTTGTAGGAAAATGTTATGGTGCCACATGACCTAGTCGTGGGCTGCCACATGGCACCCTCCAAGTTGATTAGTGTTTGGTAAAATTTTATGAATCCACAAGAGTTAGTCCCGCGACCTCTGGGTGGGGGTAGTGCTTTGGCAGGGCCCAGGCTACTAGCCCGCCCACAATGTTTCTTATCCCTTATGGTCTGTTTTAAACATTTGAATTGCAATAAGGTTTTGTTCGGCAGAGTAATGGGATGGGGCATAAGCACCAAACCTCGGTTCTTAACACTTACCACATGTCCACTCCATTAACCAGCACGTGGACCATTTCAATTGTTTAAGCCTTGGGTCATACGACCCTGCATAAGACCACCAACATGGATTGTTGACACTTGGAGTGTATAGCCTCATAGCACATTCATACAACCACACCATATAACTAGGGTGCACACAAACAATTGGTTTTGGATTTAGCCCCGGTCACATAACACTCTACCATATGACCACATACCTTCGCGTGAAGGAGCTAGTTGATGGGCGTGCATTTGTTAGGTCGTTGGCCACATGGGGCTATACAATCGAGTTCTCCACCGAATATTGGGGGTCAACGCACTGATGGTCCTATATTTTCTCCCTTTTTGTGGGAATGGTTGCGTGTGCTGGGTTTTGGTGTGGAAAAAACACAGAGGCCGGGTTAGTTTGTCAGTGGGTGCGTTTTTGAGAGCATGTACAACAAGCTTGAAGGGGAACACTTCCAGGAGGTGTAATTTTTTCATTTTCTAGACAAACAGGGTGCCGAAAAAGCCGGGCTAGCGGTTTTTGGAAGTTCTGAAGCCATTGGAAACATATATTTTATATTCTGAGCAATATAATAGCACTATTTAAGCATACTGAAAAATGATCCAAGGGAAGCTGGACCGGGAGATGCAACCCAAGAGAGAGGTGAACTCATTTATCATTTGTTGTGTTATGTGTTCATTATTGATGGTTTTTATATGTATGATATGATGCTCATGATTAAGTAAAAATCATTGCATTTATGTGTTAGTAAATTGATCCAATTACCCAAACACATACCATTTTACACTTGCAATTTAAAGAGACAAGTCTTCTTCATTTTAAATATATATTGGAAACATATTCATTCCATTTTCAGATCAAAGGATCACACTGGTTATTGGTAAAGTTATGTTGCTGAATTATTTTTGACTAGTTTTACTTGTGAGAGTTGGGATGCCAAGCTTGAGAGAGAGAGTGGCATCTTTACCTTGTGAGGCAAGCTTGGAGATAAATTATTTCTGGTTGTGTGAGTGACCCCTTTGAAACTCGGGGGGCTAAGGGGGAAGAAGAGTACCCTTAGCATTGGCTGGGAGGTACCAATGAAGTCTCTGTGATTAGCAAGCGGGAGGTTGGAAGGAACACCAGTTGCAGAAGTACATCTTAAAGTTCACCCTCGCAGATCACGATATTCTATTTTAGATTTGTAATTATGATAAGATTACTTTTGTGATGAGTTTAATTTGCAATTCGCCATGAACTGTAAATGAAAATTGATATCAAGTTGTCACAATCCCTCATGATTTTTTGTATAATTTAGAAGTAAAATTCCGGTATTACTGTAAATCTTTTCCTCAACCCAAGTATTAAAATTGGTTAGCTATTTGTCTTTAAAAAAAAAAAAAACCAATATGATTCCTACATGTTCACCGATAGTTGGGTCACTCTTGAAATTGTTATAAATTATATCATAGGTTGTATATGATGTATGTACCAGAATACGAAATGGAAATGAAAACTGGTAAAATCGCAACTGCATTAATGAACCTTCTGGAGACTTTACGATTAAGAACCTTGCCAATCGAATTGTCGCTACCTTGGGTATGTGTAAAAAAACTTTACACTCCCCTGGATGCGTGTTGTTCTTTCTTCCAGCTGTTGCTTTCCTTGTGCACGCTTTCTTGCATGCACGCATGTTGTGTTTCTTGCCAACTGTTGCTTCAATTTCTGCACACTTTCTTTCCCCACAATCATCCTTCTTTCTACTTCAGCGTGCTGCCAACACTGTTTCATTTTTTGGGCAAACTAGGTGCCGAAAAATCCCAGCTAGGGGTTTTTGGACATTCTGAAGCCATTGGAACCATCTATTTTGTATTTTGAGCACTATAGGATCACTATTTAAGAATAATGAAAATGATCCAAGGGAAGCTGGACCATGAGATGTAGCCCAAGAGAGGGGTGAACTCCTTTATCATTTGTTGTGTTATGTGTTCATTATTGATGGTTTTTATATGTATGATATGATGCTCATGATTAAGTAAAAATCATTGAATTTATGTGTTAGTAACTTGATCCAATTACCCAAACACATACCATTTTACACTTGCAATTTAAAGAGACAAGTCTTCTTCATTTTAAAGATCTATTGGAAACATATTCATTCCATTTTCAGATCAGTTGGTATCAGAGCATAGGTTTTTGAAGGCTTGATTGTGTGCAAGTGAAGCTCACAAAAGAAGAAGGTCAACTTGTAGAGCCAAGTTCTTAACTGTCAAGAAGGAGAACTATCAAATCACCTCAAATTTTAAGGAGATATTTACCAAGTATGGCTCATGAGGAGAGTCATGGAACTCTTCCTTCAGAGGAGGAAACTTTCATAAAATATTTTTATGATATGACTGAGATGGTCAAAGTTTTGTTTGAAGAAAGAAATGCAAGATTGCAAGGTGAAAGCTCCAACCCTCCGAAGGGAAATGGAGACAATGGTGATAAAACACCAAAGGGAAATGGAGGGTGTGGTGATTCTCCACCATCTTCACCTCCATCTTCCACCTCTTCTACCATTTCACAACCACCTCCAAATTGTCCAAAATAACATGGTAAAACCCCTTTACAAACTCCTTTGCTTAAGCTTGATATTAAGTTTGAATTGCCAATGTACAATGTAGAGGTAAATGCTGAGAAATTGGATATCTGGATTCATCAGATTGAAGTGTATTGTAGAATACAAATAATCACAGATGATGAAACTAAGATTCAAATTGCTTCTTTAAGATTGGATAATGCAACACTCATTTGGTGGGAAGACAAAACTCAAAAATACATGAAGAAACATGGTAAAGTTTTATCCTCTTGGAATGATTTTCTTGTTGCAATTAAAAGGAAATTTTATCCATTAACATACATGCAGAAAGCTATTATGGACAAGGCCTAGGGAGAGGACCTTAGGTCGTAGGTGTTTGACTTTCCCAAGAATTCCTTGGCCTAAAGGACTTGGTATCTCAATATCCAACAAATTTAAAAAGAAGACCACCTTAGAGGCTCTTTGGATGTTGATAATTAGAGGTATTATAAAGGTTATGAATATTAGTTTAGATAGTATAAGTGATTAAATATTTTGATGAATTGAACATGGAAGAAAAATGTGTTTTCATTATTAAACATTTTAATGGTGAAGATGAGGTTGTTTACACTAAGTTAAAGTAGGATATACATCGTTGTTCATAGACTACAACATAATGATTATCACAGGGAGATGCTTGAATTCGGGCCTCTCCCTGTACATGGACATGGCCGAATATGGCTCTATCCATGTACAAGGACATGCCTAAATTCGAGCCTATCCCTGTACAAGGATATAGCCATATTTGGCCCTTTCCATGTACAGGGACATGCCCAAATTTAGCCATGTCCCTATACATGGGCAAGGCTAAATATGGCCCTGTCAAAACTCTAAATTTGCAAAAATTAAAACTAAAATATTAAAACTTGTAACACCCGGGGTTCTGAACCCCCATTTTAAATAATGTATTGTTACAATTCTAAGAGGCCAGAGTGCCCAAACAATTATTAAAAGGAAAGTGTGCCTAATAAATATAATGTTTTGATCATTATTAATAATAAACACATCATTGGCTACTAGATGAACAAGGACTAGAGTTATAGGGGGCTATGATTCCACAAGAGAGTGGGCTTGATGGGATACATGTTATTTCCTATTTTAATTACCCTTTTGTCTAAGGGAGTGGGTCAGTTATGTGAGCTTCTTGGGGGAGACCAAGAGGTTCTTGATTCCCCATGAAATACTTAAACCCACCCCTGGACTATTGGGGGGGTTGGCCAATAGCTCATTCGCTCATTTACTCGTTCACTCCTTCACACACTTATTTGCTAGTCCACTTGCTCACTGGTTCATGCATTCATTCATTCCATCCTTATCTATCACTCATTGATACATCCTCACACATGTCTTTTCTTGGGAAAGGGAAATGAACTACCGAAGAGAAGCCATGGTATTGTTGGATGTAGAGGTTGCTGGTGTAATCCAGGCATGACTTAAGGCCTACATGTATGAGATGCATTGGACTATGTCCAACCTTTTTCACAGCTACGAGTCCTGAGAGTTCCAACATTGGGATTCTGGACCAATTGTGTTGGAACCCCTGGAAGGAGAAGGGCTGCCTGAGGGACTGCATGGTAGAGAAGGGTGGAGGTCCATTCTCTTGGGTGGCGCATGTTGGGTAGAGGATATATGGGTACTTGGATTGATGTGAGTGATGGGAAAGCCTGTGAGAGCTTGAGTGCTGAATGGTTTGGGAAGCCAAGTAACACTCTGGAACTGTCCTTGTGGATTCATAGCTCTGGCTCAAGGGTGACACTGTTGTTGAGATTTGGAGCAGTAGTGTCTATGGTTGGGTGGAACATCCTTGGTCTGTAGACAGTTGGTGTCATCTTTTATAAAGATAAGTGCTCTCTGTTATGGTATTAATTATCTGTATATGAATGTATTTCAGTGTGTATTTATTTACCGTATGATTGATTCTTTAGAGTATGCATGCTTGCTGGTTATTGTTGTGCATGTCATTAGATCTTTTGTTTTATGCATCCTTATTAATTTAAAAAGGTATCAGAAAGATAAAGAAGTCCCAGGGTGGGCTTGAAGGTGGTGTACCCCAGCCTGTGGGTGGCTGAGGTGTGTTACAGATTGGTATCATATCTTCTGGTTGAAACACCAGGCCGGTATGGGCCAGGTCTGTTGGCCAAATTCTCATGAAGTTGAAAAGATCAGGAAGAATGTCATTGCAGAATCTATGCAGGAGTTAGAAAGTCAGAGATCCTTTGTAAGGGTTCGAAGGATCATGACCGTCCCATTCAAATTCGAGAGCGATCGCCACTGTGGGATCAAGAGAGATCCGAGATCGTTGGATCGAAGGGTAAGTGAAGAGGGGTTTTCCGATGAAAGTGAAGCAAAGGTTAAGTCACAACCATCAAATATCATTGGAGAGAGATCGATGGCTAGGAGGCATTATGGGGAACCAAGTTGCACAAGAATTAATTCCCCAAGGCAGTCCTACAATCCAAACCACAGTTTCACCAAGGGTTTATGTGTCAGTGTAAGAAGAATCGCAGGGTGAAATGCGAGTTATTCCAAACCGTCGATGCGTGCCCCCACAAATTGAAAGGCATTAAGTGATGTGACATGTTAGTGCTCGAACATCAAAAATCCGAAGAGCCGAAGTAGATCCAGACCATTAATCGAAGTGGACACGTGGTAGGATATCTTGCACTCCGACAAATAACCACTTTGGAAGAAAGAAGAATGCGAAAAGATAGAACTCCCAAAGGCCAAAATCCTAGAGTTCATCTGGACCGTCCATCAACAAGGAAACACGACGCTAGATCTCTTACTTTGGAGACTTAGTAATCTGGAAGGTTTTGCAGAGAGAAGCACTAGGGAAATAATTACCTGAAGTCTCAAAGTCCAGGGTTAATACAAACCATTCAATAAGGGAGACACATGTCGACAGACTGGGCAGTTCAGGAATTCGAAGCATGAGAGAATGGGAAGTATGCTAGTGTGGAAAATCCTGAAGCCTGAAGTCCTAAAGCCTGAAGAGCTGAAGTAGTGGGGCACAATGATGTCACCTTGAGGTGATGTGGACCCCAAAATTTTGAAGTGACGTGGCTTGAAGACATCACCTGGGATGATGTGGACACATGGTATGTGTGCCATGTGTCAGTGAGTTTTGAGCACGTGGAGGATTGAAATGTCAGTTAGAACATGACATGTTTCAACCACCTGATTGGGCCACGTGTCCACTTCTAGTAGTTCACCACATAGAGATAGATCATCCAGTCCAGAGACTGGGCACTCCAGAGGAAAAATATGTGATAGTTGGCATTGGGTCAAGAACTCCTGAAGAGCCGAAGAGATTAAAAACCATTGATCTATGAGAGACACGCATTGACGGATCATCAACTTCGGGTGAAAGCACTCCGGGAGAAAGTGAAGGAAAAGAGTTTGAAACTCCCAAAGCCTGGAGAGCCGAAGCGATTTAAGGCCGTCGATTTGTGATGGGACACGTGTTGACAGATCATGAACTATGGGTAAAAGAATTCTGGAAGGAAGCAAGTGGGGAAAGTTGAAACTTCTGAAGGCCAAAGTTATGAAGTGGATCTTGATCATTGATCATGAAAGAGGACGAGGGCCATTGATCTGGTCCTAGTTGAATGTTTTGAAGTTGTGAAGTGCTAGGAAGGATTTGGCCGCGGTTGCGAGCCGTGGTCACCTGGGGAAGTGGTTTGAAGGGAGTGCATGTGAAGAATTAAATTCTGTATCAGCTAAGGGATAACATGGACGTGTTATACGGTGCAAATTGATACATATATGTCTCCATGAATTGAGAATAAAAATGACCTGTAACATGGTTTGACAAATTTTGTTTATCATACGCTTAATTCTAACAAAAATGGTCACTTGCACATTTTGCATAATTAAGGGGTTTAAACACATCAACTCAAAATGCGTATTGAAGAAATGGAAGAAGGCGAGGGAGCCTCCAGCCATGATAAGGAGGCCGAAGGCAATAATACCATAGTTGGTAATGTAGAGATAGAGTCCAATGTGTTAGCACTCTATAAATTTTGTCCCACTAAATAGACAAACGACAGAGGTAACTGTTTCAACCAACTTTAGAGCTGAGGCACTAGACTGCTCAACTCAGAGAGGGCTATCTCGTGTCACTTGATATTTCTTTGGAAATTGGTGGCTAGACTTGGTTTATTTTGGAGGTTTTTAATAAAGTTGCTAGCAAAGAAGGGGAGGAACACTCAGGGCTATGGAGTCAAAATTCTGAAAGTGAACGAAAGAAATGCATCAACTAATAGAACTCTCCAGAGGATAAGGCTAAGTGAGGTGATGAATCTAATTTATTCTTAAATTTAAATAGAGTGTAGGAAGATAAAGGGACAAATAACTGCATCAGAGCATTACTGAAATGAATTATGAATTAGTTAGGAAGAAATACACATAGTTTAAATTGTTTTAGTCGAGAGCATCAAGGGATGAATTCTGGGCTTTTAACTATCCAACTTAAATAGATGAAAATGTAAATGAAATAATGGGTCACATGAAATACATACGATGAAAGGAAACAAATCTCATATCACCACCCTTCAAAATCTTTTCATAGAGACTTCAAAATCTTCTGCATTTATATTCAATTCAGATTCAGAAAACTTACAAAATAGAGTTTGATACAACCAAAAGGTGCTCTTTCACTTATGCCAACATTAATTCATTCAAGTATCCCAGTACTTATACAATTTGATAAAAATGACTGAAACCAAAGCGTTTTAGCTTCCAAAACAGTTTCTATTGATAGTTTCGGTATACAAAATGATTGACAATGATTGACAAAAAATGTTTCAAAACTACAGACAATTTTCCTGACTGTCTGACTTCTCTCCCGCCATCTGTCGCGCTCTGGTCTTCTGTAGGATATGAAAATATGGTGACATATGGAGATCACCTATTGGTTCCGGGGACGTTGCACTTTGTCTTGCCTAACCACATTATTTCCTTCCATTACGAATTAGAGGGGATCTCGTAATCCATCATCTCCTTAATCAAAATTTCCAAGTCAATGCACGTGGCATAGGACATAGTTGGCATGCTCACCTTCATTGTTTTAAACTTATTCAAAATTTCAAAATTTGTAGCCAAATGCTCTACTAGACTTGGGCCTTTCAAACTCTCTTCCATATCTTCAAACTTAGAATGGTCCATTCTGCATTGCACGAGGAGAGAATGGTAATCTTCCTAATTGTATAATGAACCTTTTCCATCCCAAAATGGTGGGATACCTTTGGTAAACAATTGTTCGAATGCATCTTTAAACTGTTGTATACTATGCTCCATTTGCATAGCTTTGTTCTGGACCGATCTGAGTAGGTTATGCTTGGCGATGATCTTCCTGGACGAAATAATCAATGCAGTCCTGTCCTTCACCCTGATAGTTTACAGATCAACAGTTGGTACAACATTTAGTAAGTCAATATCATTTTGAGCCCATTCTAAAGGTTTATTGGCCAACACTTCAATAATGACAGTGCACCTTCTTCGAGCTATATCAGCCACGTTATTCTTGTCATTTATAAAATTCAGATAAACTCTGAATTTAGCAGCCTCTACAGCAATAACATCTCATATGGTATGTTTGGATCATT
Source organism: Picea engelmannii (assembly GCA_009831015.1). Taxonomy (NCBI): domain Eukaryota; kingdom Viridiplantae; phylum Streptophyta; class Pinopsida; order Pinales; family Pinaceae; genus Picea; species Picea engelmannii. The sequence continues at coordinate 263,019 of ML785434.1, forward strand.
GTAATAATGTTTTTCCTTTTAACCTAGTTTTTAGCTTGCTCACTCTCTCCTGAAAATCTTGATTATCTCTATGGAGTTGAGCCATCTTCTCATCCTTCACTTTCATCTCTTGCTTCAACTTTTCCATGTTCTCTTTGAGACTCTTGATCTCACCTATTTTTAAGCTTACCTAGGACATGGCTTGGAATAACCCCTGGGTGCTTGATCTAGCTTCTATATTAGCAGGAACAATGATTGCCATGTCTGATGTCACTGCCTGTGCTTGTGACAAATTCTATTTCTCCTTCTCCAATTGTAGCACTTTAGCCTTGTAATTGAGTGCCTATTGTCTGAATGTTTCCTTCTCTTGTTCCAAAGCAGTTAATTCTACTACCCATGGATGATCTGTAGAAGACATATTTAGATTTTTCTTCAGGGTTTAGATCATCTTGTCCTTTTCATCCAGAGAATATTTCACCCCCTAGGGACCTTAAGATTCTATCCTCTTGACTTGTGTCATCCAGGCTTTGCTAGATGCCTTTTCCTATATCAACTGTCCATCTAGTTTTGACACATGTGTTGTCAATCTTGCAACCCTCAGACTCAAGCTCAGATAATCAAAATATAACATATCACTGACATTCCTGTGAAATTTTACTTTGTTAGCGGTACCAATGTTCTCATAGTGCATTTTGATCTCGGATACCTTATCATCATCAACCACTGCAATGTTAAATGTCTTTCTCTCCACATCCTTGACTGAGAGTAAGGAAGTCTTAAGCTGAGAAGTATTTTCTACTTCAGGTAAAAGGTCTCTTATTTCACTGTTTTCCATACTCCCTTTCACATCATACTGATTCATTAAATCTTCCTTGGACTGATAAACTGCCCTAGGTGTCTGGCTAAATATGTGTTTCCTGTTGCTAAAAACCTTTGTGTTGCTTTCGTTTTGTGGCCTACATTTTGTACTGGATTCGTCATTCTTGGTTGTATTTTCTACCATCTTCATGCATGTTTTCTCTTTGGGTTCTTCCTATTCCAGGTCAACTATCTGAGATGGTGATGTGATTCTCATTTTCTTGAGAATATCTTGCTCACTACTGGCACCTAGGGCCTCTGAACTGCTCCTCTTATTGTAGACGCTCATTTTAGGAGCTTTGACAACCAACCTAGGGGAAGGTTTCTGTGCTGGCATTTGCTAAGAAGTTGGTTCTGTTTGTTTTGTTTGATCATGCTACATGGTGACCTCAATCTCTATGCAAGTCTCTATATTGGACAACTTATCGAATCCTTCCACATGCTCGTGTTCATAGGGACCTTGTCTACTTGCCAATCTTCTCTTCGATATGATCTGGTGTGGATCATATTTTCTTCCCTACAACTGTGTGAAACCAAATTCATTGAGCTTGGATTGAATCTGGGGAAAACATGACTTATTCTTCACCACAAAGGGACCTACCATGAAAGGAAATTTTAGATTGGAAGCCTTGTGTTCTTTCATAAAATGTTCACTCTCTGAGATAATTCTTTGTCTTATGAACTCGAAAGAAAATACTCTGGGAGTAATAAAAATTGGTAAAAGATGAGGTCTTTCCTGGTACCCATATACCCAAATCACAGTGGATTGTGTGAACAACATCCAGTCTCCTACCATGCTCTCTAGATTTGGCTATAATGAGCTTTTCATTTCTTCCAAAAATCTTGGTAGATCTGAACCAAAAATGAGACTGTATACCCTGGACATAATATTGTTGATGAATATAAGCATGGTGATCCTTTTACACTCGGTTGAAATAAATGCAGTCTCAATAAATTCAGTTTTGCTAGATTCCAAAAACATTCTCAGCAGGTGAGTGTAGTATCTGAAGTGCCTTAATGAACTGAAGTTAACCAGTTGTTGATGTATATTTTTTGCAATAAATTCATCAAAAATGACACAGAATGACTGACCAGAGAGAAAGAAAATCAACAGGAAACCTAACATGACCTCTACCACAAACTTGTCATTGTCTAACCCTAAAATTTGACTTAGCAGAGAACAATCCCACTAGACTTCGATGATCATGACGCTTACACTGATAGGTAACGATAGAATTTTTGAATGATGTTCATGCTTGACTATGGTCTGCAGGAATATGGTTTTAACTTCGAGTGGGCATTCTCTATAAATTTTGATCATTCTCTGTTCCTCGAAGGGCTCTGACACTATGGGGGAGGAGTCTAGTATATTGAGGGTATGCTAGAGTGATGGATTGTCTACTTTACATAGAACCTCTAACCCTAATTTATTTAGAATGACTCTTTCTTCTTGAGAATATCATTCTGCACACCAGCTTACAAATTCAAACCGTTTCTACAACGTAAGGGGTGATGGAATCTTGAGCCGCTTCGAGGAAAGGTATGCGCGTTCCAACATTGTCCAACAAATTTGATCTGGACACAGAAACGGGTGAGACCATTATCTCTGTGTCTAAAATGTCAAAGTCTGTGTCAATTAGGGCTTCCTCTCTAGAGGAGATATCTAGTTCATTCATGGATAAAATAACATGACTGGTAGACATGGTGAAGAATACCTATTAAGAGGCAAAAGAAACACGAATCTGGTTCAGTTCTGATCTTGAAATTCAAATGGAAGATTTGCGCCAAATTTTTGAAAGTTTGAGTACTTCTAATTATCATAGAATAATGCCTGGGGTTTCTCCTTTTATAGGTATCTATTTACATCAAGGGTTGGAGAAAATGGTTTTGGGTGGACCGCTTTTCATCCAGATGTGCCTTTGGGGGTGCCACGTGTCCATGATTTAAACGACAACAGTTTTCCTCAGTCCGCCCTCTATTGGTTAATCTTCGTGCTACTCCAATCGCCGATATGATTTTCAACTGTTGATCCAGGCTATTTTAAAATCTATGGTCTATATTTACCTAGCGACTTTGGCATCGGAGGTTGGAGAAAGTGGTTTTCGTCAGAATTCTTTTTTCCCTAATGTATCTCCAGAGGCGCCACGTGTTCAATGATAAAACCATGACGATTTTTCCCATCCCTCCCTCGACTTCTTAATCTTCGCGTTATTTCAATCCCCGATATGCACCTTAGCCATTGATCTGGGCCTCTTTCAAGATTAATGGTTCGCCGAGTTTTACCCTTCACACCTCCGCTATATCTATCCATATGCCTCCAGATATATCCTGGTCCTCTAAGTTATCATGCCTCCTTGGTGACATAATCCTTCGCTAAAATTATGAATCTCAGATACCATCTGAAAATTGTTATAGTGATAACATTGGCTCCAACTAGGGATGTTATCCTCCCTACGAGGTAGCAAAGAACTGTAGATTAAGTGATTTCCCATTGGGTTGTGATCTATCAATGTGATCTAAACCTGTTGATCTTTATTCAAAAAAAACTCAAAACCTACTCAACACAACTCAGGGCCTTCACCTTAGGCTTCAATCATGCTATTTTATTTCAGTCTTTCATGCTTAAAAGAAAAAGTAAAATGATTATATACAATGAATGGTGGGGTGATGATCTTTCAAACAATGTAATGCTTGAGGAACCTTCCATTCACAGGACCTCCTCCAACAAGATCTCCATTAATTTACTCTAACAGATAGGCATTGCTCCCATAGTAAGCTACAATTTTGAACAGGCCTAGCCCCAGGTGATCAAATTTCCCATGTTTACCTTTATCTTCATTCCCGACGTCCCATCTTAGTACCCAGTCTCTAGGTTCGAAGTCATCCTCTTTGGTATGTCTGTCGAGAGCTTCCTTGATCTTGTCTTGATGTAGTTGGGAATTATTGAAGGCCTTTTCTCTAGTTTGCTACACACTGATGAGCTCATCCTCCCTCCTCTGACCAGCGTTGGTCTCCACTTCTTTCTCTTGCAACAACTTCATTATTGGCAATCCCAATGTAGTAGGAAAGATAACTTCTTTACCATAAACAATTTGGAAAGGAGACGTGGCAATAGATCTCTTTGGGGATATCCTGTCAGCCCACAGTGCATGAATGAACTTTTTGTACCATTCCCTTTAATTCTCCTGTAACAATTTTTTGATGATTTTGACCAAACTTTTGTTCGCAGATTCGGCTAATCCATTTCCTTTCGGGTAGTATGACGTAGAATGTCCAAGGGTAATGTTGTAATCACTGCATAATTTCTCCAACTTTTTTGACTTGAAGGATGTTTCATTTTCTGTTATAATCTTGACTGGGCACCCAAACTTGGACAATATATTATCTTCTAGGAATCAAATGATAACATCATCTATATCTTGTCTAGTGGGAACAACCTCGATCCACTTGGTAAAATAATCTGTTGCAGTAAGGATCCATTTGTGTTGAGCCAAGGACTGTGGATGTATCTCTCCTATAAAATACAGGTCCCATTGTCTGAAAGGAGATTCTACTGAAATGGGATTTAACGACAGAGACTGCAATTTTCCTTTTCCATTGAAGATTTGACATCCATGGCACTTTGACACTTCTTTATAAACATCAGGGAAAATACTAGGCCAATAAAAACCAGCTCTCAAAATTTTGTGCACAGTTGTCTTCCAATAATGATGACCTCCACAGTTACCTTTATGGAACTCTTTGATGGTATTCTCTTCTTCTTCTTCTGTCATATAGCTCAATAAAATTCCTCCTAGATCTTTCCAGTACAATAATCCATTAACAATACAAAATTTCACCGCCTTCAATTTCAAGAATCTAGCTTTTGTTTTACTGTACTCAGGAGGAGCCTGCAAATTATTCAACATAAAGATGATATTTGCATACCATGCAAAGTCAATAAATTTCTAAGATAGTTGTGGAGTCACCTTTTCTTCCTCTGCTGTATTTTCTGACAGGTCTGTAGTGAAGTTTATTCCTAAGAGTTCGTAATTTGTTTGTGCCATCAATCTAGTAAGTCCCTTCCCTTTGATCAACTTCGTGGGATTGATTTCAAGATCGTATTCTAATAGTATTGCAATCCATTTTCCTCTCTTTCCTTCAGGATTGGTCTATGTTAATATGTCCTTTACTGAGCCGTTGGGAACATAATGTAGACCCTAAATTATTTCAATGCCTTGACTAAAGCATACACCTACTTCTCCATGATGTCATATTTCAGAGGATCATCTCTCAATGTCTTACTGTAGTATGCTATGGGATTTTCAAATTTTTGCTCATCCTTTTGGAGTAATACACCTGCATTTGTGCGTTTTGAGGCGAAAGATAACAGTATGAAATATTTCTCAAAATTTGGACTAGCCAGTACAGGGGCCTTCGTCAATACTACCTTGATGTCCTCAAAATATTTTCTGGCTTTAGGGATCCATTTGATATCATTTCCCTTATTTAACATGTTCGTGATATGCTTTATGATTTCAGCTAAATTAGGAATGAATCTCCTCAAGAAATTTACCTTGCCTAGGAAAGATTGTACTTATTTTCTACTTTTGGGTAAGCCAATCTTCAAGATCCCCTCCACTCTTCTGGGGTCTACCTTTATCCCTTCCTTTGAAATAATATGCCCCAATAATTTTCCTTCTTCCATGGCAAAATTTGACTTTTTCGGATTCAAGGATATTCCAAAATTTCTGCACTTTTCAAACGCCCTCCTTAGAAGCTTGATATGTTCTTCATCTGAGGCAGAATACACAGTAATTTAATCCAAATATATAACTATGAATTTATCATTTTCATCTGCAAAAGCTATGTCCATAGCCCTCTGAAATGTTTCCCCCACATTCATAATTACAAATGGCATTTTGGCGTACATAAATGTTCCCCAGGGTGTGGTGAACACTTTGTTTTCTTGATCGTCAGGATGTACCATGATCTGGTTGTATCTGGAGAAACCATGTAACATTGACATCCTTTGAGAGCCTACCACCTTCTGTAAAATGTGATCCATTTTGGCCAATGGGTAGTTATCTTTAAGAGATACTTTATTCAGGTTCCTGAAGTCCACACACATTCTGATTTCTTCACTCTTTTTTGTAACTGGCATTCGATTGGCTGAATAGAAAAACAACAGAGGTAACTGTTTCAACCTACTTTAGAGATAAGGCACTAGCCTTCTCAACTCAGAGAGGGCTCTCTCATGTCACTTGATATCTATTTAGCTAGATTTGTTTTTTTGGGGGGGGTTTATAAATTTGCTGGCTAAGAAGGGGAGGGACACTCAAGGCTATGGAGTCAAAATTTATGAAAATGAATGAAAACATTGGCTGGCCCATAGAAATCTCTAGAGGATAAAGGCTAAATGAGGCAATGAATCTGATTTGTAACTTAGAATAAATTAGATTAGTAAGAGGAGAGATGAAACAAATAACTGCATCAGAGAATTACGAGAATGAATTTTGAATTAGCTAAGAAGAAACATACACCGTTTAAATTGCTTAAGCCAAGAGCATCAAATGATGAATTATGGGCCTTTAATTCTCCAATTTAAATAGAAGAAAAATGTATATGGCATAAAAGATCACAGAAAACACATACAATGAGGGAAGACAAATCTCATATCACCACCATTAGAATCTTTTCATAGAGAATCCAAATCTACTACATATGTATTCAATTCAGCCCCAAAAAATTACAATGAAGTTCAGAACAACCAAAACTGTGCCCTTGCACTTCTTCCCGCCCCTTAATACACTCAGAACCTCTAATACTTATACAATTTGAGTTCCTTTGGTGTGTAACTTATTACAATAACTGAAACGAAACATTTCAACTTCTACAATGCTTATAAATGACAGTTTTCAGAAAATCGTTTCATGATCCCTGGAGATTCCTCTGACACTCTAGCTCCTTCCTCTGCCACATTCTCTTTGAAATGCCACTCATACCCTTTCAAAGATAATTGCATTTATCCATATTCTCATTAAACATTTGGGAATAATATATTTTAAATAAAAAATAATTCCCAAATATTTTCTATCCGGTAGAATTAAATTTCCATAATTTAATTCATGCCCGTGGTTTTTAAAACCATGTCTTGTTTGCCCAATTCACCATTTCATTGTAAAAAACATTTACTATTACCATTTCCATGTAAAAAACATTTACTGTGTAATGTTTTTCCAATTTACTGTTTCACTGTAGAAAAACATTTACTGTGTAATGTTTTTCCAATTTACCGTCTTTGGCAAAATACCTTTTATCTTCTTCTTTTACTTCTATAAATATTTGGATAAAGAATTATCCGCACATTAAACATATGATAAATGGTGCATTTATTACATCGGGCTTGGGCTGGAGTGGTTTAATTCAAACTGATTTTACCTCCGATGTGCTCCACTTAAGAACACATGTCCACCAAATAAACCACTGTAGTTTTCCCCAGTCCCCCTTCACATAATTAACCTCCTCGTTACTTCAATTCTCGATATGTATGTGTGCCCTCCATCCAACCTTTGACTTTTCCACATTATAAATTGAGATTCGTGCCCATGATTTGACATGATGTCATAAATTTAATATTGGATTAAATATTAATATAAATATTTTAACATAAAAATATTTATATTAATAATAAAAAACCCTTTTTCTAATTTCTAAGGACTTTGGGCATATGAAGCTTAACACATGGCTTTGTGGATAGGATAAGGGTGCTTAGTAAAAGGCATATTTTTTTATTTTCAACGGGAATATGAATATAAGGGTAAAAATGAATGAAGTGATGGAATTAAGGGATTTAGATGAGAATTAAGGCTAGGTATAGGCTTGGGATATTTGCCAATTTTTTACTCATGGAGTACATGACTGTTTTGGATGATCCATTGGGTGAAGGATTTAGGTGACGGGAGCTTGACGGAGCTGGTGAAAAAGTCTTAAAATTTGAGTGGAAAGATAACATAAGGACAACTGCTTTGGAAAAATAAAATGCAAATTAGAAGGTGATAATACCATCAAATTCTGATATCGGAGGTTGGAAAAAATAGTTTTGAGTAGACCTCTTTTCGCCCCGATGTACCTCTGGTGTCACCACACGTCCACGAAAATAAGTGCCAATAGAATTCATAGGCACCACTCACCTCCTTACTCATAAATAAAGTTGTATGCATCGAGAGATCCCATAAGCAGTCCAGAGGTGTCTCCTGTTAGGCACCAGAGAAGGAGACATGAAGTGGACAGTTTGCAAGGAGAGATGAGGAAGCTTAAGCCACCCTCCTTTGATGGTGAAAGAGAAAGGGAATATGACATTGAAGCATGGTTGCTTGGACTCAAAAGATATTTTCAATTGCATAACTATTCATCAAACCTGGAAGCCATGATTTCCACCTACCATTTACACGAGAAATATGCAATGTAGTGGGATCAACTGAAGCAAGTTGAACATATTAATGAGAATAGGATCACTTGGAATTAGTTCAAGAAGTACTTCCAGAAGGAGTACCTCTCAGAGCATTTCTGACAAGAAAATGCAGGAGTTCTTTGAACTCAGGATGGGAAGCATGACTATGGAAGAATATGAGAAGAAATTATTGGGATTGTTAAAATATGTTGGGTTTATAAGTGATGAAAAGGTAAAGATACATAGATTTTTGAGTGGATTGCCAACCTTTATAAAGAAAATATTAGGTATGATGAACCCAAGACCTTGACTGAGGCCATCAGGAAGGATAAATACCTGTATGAGCAAGGACATGGAAGAGAATCCCTACAAAAATCTTAGAAGGATAAGAAGAAGGATAAATCCGATAAGAGGAGTAAAGGATTCAAACCTCCCTTCAGTAGGAATGAGCCTAATAGAAATCATCAAGATCAGTATGCTAAGGGTGAATCCAAGAAAGAAGACTCCTTGGGAAAAATAGGAAGACCACCTATCCAATTTTGGGTATGCAAAGAAGATCACTTGTACAAGGATTTCCCCCATAGAAAGGACAGAGTTAAGATTGTGCACAACGTCCAAGAGGCTACAACATTCTAAGATATGGGAAGAATCTATGCAACCTTAGATGATCGACAAACAAAGTACCAATCCAATATGATAAATGTGGAAGGTAAGATCATAAATCAGCCTACTGCTATTTTAATTGATTCAGGAGAAAGTCATTGTTACATTGATTCTAAAATGGTGGGCAGATTACATTTGGAGAAAAGTAAGCTTGGGAAATCAAGTTTGGTTCAACTAGCCACTGGAACCAAAAGGAGAATCCATGATATGGTCAAAAGTTGTTCCATAAGTCACAATGGTGTGTGTTAGAACCCTATATAATAGGGAATCAGTGTTCTGAATACTATTTATTTATTTCAGGCATATGTGTTTGCTCATGACGCATGGCGAAGGTGGCAGAAAGCGCCCGACACTGACCAAGCATAAGATGGATGCTTGCGCACGAACTTCAAAGCGAGTTTTGGTGCATTTTTGAGAAAAAATGGTAATTGGTTTGAAAGGCAAAAAATTGTTGTTCTTGTGGGTAAATGTAAAATTGAGTTTATTAGCCTAATGTGGGTTTTATAATCTATGTTTGGCAAATTTAAAAAATAAAAAAAAAATGGCCCCTCGGCCTTTGCCTTTAGGCAGAGTTTTATGCAAAAAGTTTAATAATATTTTTAGCAAAATGATTATAGTGGCCTAGGGCCAAACACTCGAATACCCAACACCAAGGGTAAGCGCCATTTCGTGCACCAACAACAAACACACAAGCCAACACCAACGCCCAAGCCTTGGGCTCAGTTCATCGAAACACTTTGCATCTAGTGGCAAATATCATTACCCTTGTGTATTCTCTCCTCGTAAATGTGGGATATTGCCCACAGAAAATCGAAAAATATATAAAACACAAGTTTTAAACCATACGCCAGGTGTTGAACCAGTTTAAAAGTGTTGAACGTGAGGAAGCACGTAGGCAGAGGAGGTCATGAGGTGTCAAGGGATGCCATCGGGCCATATCTGGTTAAAGCTCTGGAATAGTTAATGTGCAGACGGAGGTTTGGCGCCAAGCTGAGTTGAAACCTCACACACAGATAATCTCCAGCCACAGCAGAAGAAGAAAATGCCGAGGTTGAAAGTTTTGGGTGCCCAAATCATGGGCGACGGTGCTACCAGGCGTTTCCAACCCCTCTGCATGCCTTTCAGTTCTAGCCACTGGTATTCCAAGGTTGTGAAAGCTAGTTCTAATAATGAGTTGTCTGAGGTTCGTGGCTTATCTTCGAATTTGGATCAAAAGGAGAAGGCAAGGAAAGAAGTTTGCAAATTTAACTGTTTGTAGATATTAGGAGTTTGATAATGAAGAATCTAAGGGCCTTCAACAAGTGAAGCTGTTGTGTCACAGCTCGTAGCCATGGGTTTTCCTCGTCTTCATTGTGAAAAAGATGCTATCAACACCTCAAATACAAGAGTCGAGGATGCAATGAATCGTTTTCTATCCCACATGGAGGACCCAGATATTGATACACCTATATCTACTGAAAGGTAAAACGACACAAAGCTCAAGCCCCATGTTGATGAAGGACTTGTGGATACTCTTGTTGGATTTGGATTTGAAGCAGATGTTGCTCGAAAAGCATTAAGAGCAACAGGAGGCATTATTGTCAAGGCTGCAAATTGCACAAAGTGATAATGAGAAGCTGATGGATAATGAAACAATCTAGATTGTCATCCAAATGGGCCCATCTACACATTTAGGTTGATAGAGTCTCAGATCAGAAGATGGGGAGACTATGCCTTCATGTTGCGTGATTATGAACTTGCTCTTTCAAATTATCGATTGTTATCCAGGGAATACAAGATTGACAAGGCTTGGAAGCGTTATGCTGGTGTCCAGGAGATGATTGGATTTTCACTATTTATGCTGGATCAATCAAGAAAGGAGGCTGCAAATGTTTATTTCCGTATCCCTAGTGAGGAACCAAGTTTGCGTGCAGGTATATTGCTAGAGTAGGCAGCCTATTGCTATCTATGTGCAAATCCACCTATGCTCAGGAAATTTGGATTACATCTTGTCCTTGCTGGAAATCGCTACACCATATGTGGACAGCGGAAACATGCCATTAGGGCATATATGAGTGTTCTTCCTGCATTTGAAGGTGATGGATGGAACTATATCAGGGACCATGTTCATTTTAATCTTGGAAGGTGGTATGCTGTTCTCGGAAAATCAGACCTGGCTATTCAACATTTAATAAGATTACTTGCATGTAATCATCAATCAACAGGAACTTAAGAAATGTTTATGGGAGATTCTATGGTTTCAAATAGCACATCACCGTCTCAAAATTTGCACGTGACTCCATCATACAAAGTGGCTGCTATTGGAAAGAACACAATGTTGGGTACTGTTAAGAATACAGGGGTGATGGTTTTGGCTATAAAGGATCTGTTTACGAAGCTTAGACATCGAAGCCATAATGGCGAGCATGTTGTGAGGTTATCTTATCTGGAGGTTTATAATGAATCTGTCAAGGACTTGCTATCACCTGGCAAGCCTCTTGTTCTGAGAGAGGATAAACAGGGTACTGTGGCTACAGGGCTTACACATTATCAGGCATATTCTGCTGAAGAGGTGATGGCCTTGCTTCATCAAGGCAATCAGAATAGAATGACAGAGCCAACTCCAGTTAATGAAACTTCATCTCGATCTCATGCCATCTTGTAGGTTGTGTTAGAACACAAAGTAAATGAGGGATCGAGCATTGTCACTCGCATGAGGAAACTGTCTCTTATAGATCGGGCTGGTTCTGAGAGAGCTCTTGCCACAGAACAAAGAACAAATATCAGTCCTAGTGATCTGTCATACTCAAAGAAATGAAATACTCTCCATTGGGCAAATCGAACAAAGCAAATTCGCACAAAGTCTTGCGTTGCAAATGAAGAATTTGAAGTTCCTGTATCCCAAATTGAACAGGCCAAGCTGCTCCTTGAGGTGCAAACAGGGAACCCGAATTCAACTTGATGTCCACAAATTTAGACAACAGTTACACAGGTGGCAGAGCTATCCCAGGCTCTAGAGGAAAACTAGACAATTGGCAAATGACAGTTTCAAACATTCTCTATTTAAGAAGATTCGACTGACAACAAATCTCTATCCAACCTCCAGCGTGCCAGATGTTTCAAGAAGCAGTTAGCTAATGGAAACTTCCTTTGATTTGTTATCCTGTTTGTTTTAGAGACCATCTACTACAGGTGTCAATTATTGTAATTGCTGTTCTATTTTTAGAAAACAGAGGCAGAGGGCGAGTTTTGGGAAGACTGGGGGGATTTTTATTATATATACACATGTAAAATACTAGATGGGGGTTCGACTGGGACTGAGTGAGAGAGGTTTCTACCTGTGGAATGTTTTTCCATTTGGATGGACCTGTGAGAGGTGTTTTTATTTTGTTGGACTGTGGGTTATGTATGACCAGAAGACCTTTTTCTTCTCTGTAATTTTTAGATGAGCAATCAGAAATGAGCATGTTGTTCATAGGATTCCTGTGTGGAGATATTGGTGGTGTTTTTCCTCTGTTTAATGTTTTTTCATGTTATCTTTCAATTTGTTTTCAGTTCTTATTATCAGAAGGAAAGTAATAGAAGCAGAATTTATCAGCAAATACTCTACCTCTGAGCTTTTGATGATCTTTATGTTTTCTGCTAAAGCTTAGTTTAGGAATTCTTAGCTGCTCCTGTGCCTGGATTTTACCTCCCCTACTTCTTCCTCAAACCGACGCCATCAAAACTTAAATCGATCCAATGTTTCTGCTACCTTTCCCTGTGTAAAAGTCTTGTTCAGATCTAAGATGTGAATCACTTTTTTAAGCGCACACCCCATTTTCCCAATGGCCCTCCTCGCTGTCCCAAACTAACCATTTAAAAATCAAAAAATCTGTATTTTCATAACTTTCATAGCTAGCCTAAAATTGATTCCTTACAAACCAAGTTAAATCTAAAAGAGAGATCCCTCTCTGAGTCTTGGAGGGCTAGATCCAAGACTCGAAGCAGTTCGAGGTTACCTCTGTGATTGCCTCAGCAGCCTTAGGCAAATTACAAAGCGCTAACAGTGTGAATACTAGTGCTGATCTAAATATCATACCATTGGGGTCTTATGATATTCTAATTGGAATGGATTGGTTGGACAAACATCATGTTGTCTTGGATTTTCATAGCGAGACATTTACATGTCTTGATGGAGATGGAAAGCAAAGCACTATGAAAGGAGTTCCAAGACCCATCTCTATAAGGGATATTTCAGCCTTACAATTGAAAATATGTTTTAGGAAAGGATGTCAATTATATGCAGCTCATGTGGAAGAGCCAGAAAATACAAGGGGGTCAAGCCTTGAAGATTTCTTGGTACTACAGAAATTTGAAGATGTATTCCAAGAAATACCAGGGTTGCCACCAAGAAGGGAGATACATTTCTCAATTGATTTAGTGTCAGGAGTTTCCCCGGTGTAAAAAAAACCTTACAGAATGAGCACACCGGAGTTAAAAGAATTACAAATGCAGTTGAAGGAATTTTTGAAGAAAGGGTACATACGTCCAAGTGTTTCTTCTTGGGGAGCACCAATACTTTTTGTCAAAAATAAGGATGGAAACTTGAGGCTGTGTATTGAATTTCGACAACTAAATAAGTATACTATAAAGAACAAGTATCCTCTACCCATAATTGATGACCTCTTTGATCAGCTAAGAGGAGCAAAGATATTTTCAAAGATTGACCTAAGGTCAGGATATCATCAGGTAAGAACCAATTAAGAAGACATTCATAAGAAAACCTTTAGGACCAGGTATGGGAATTGTGAATTTGTAGTGGTTCCATTTGGACTAACCAATGCACCAACTATCTTTATGTGCTTAATGAATGACATATTCATAAATTATTTGGATAATTTTTCCATAGTGTTCTTGGATGACATACTTATCTATTATTAGTCTGAAGAGGAGCATGAACACCACTTAAGACTGGTATTGCAAGTGTTGAGAGAACATCAGTTGTATGCCAAGTTGAGTAAGTGTTCTTTTTATCAAAAGTAAATCCATTACTTGAGACACATTATCTCAGAGCAGGGCATAGCAGTAGATCCAAAGAAGATTGAAGCCATTAGAGGATGGCCAACACCCATAAATGTGTCAGAAGTCAAATCTTTTATGGGATTGGTTGGTTACTACAAAAGGTTCATAATAGGGTTCTCTAAGATTTCTCATCCCATCACTTCTTTGCAAAATAAGGGAGCTAAATTTGAATGGACACCTAAGTGTGAAGATAATTTTAATATGTTGAAGGAATTACTTACTAGTGCACCTGTGTTAAAGATTGTTGACCCAAATGAAAGTTTTGTGGTATGTACAAATGCATGTAAGGAAGGACTTGGGGGAGTCCTCATGAAAAATGGACATGTCATTGGTTATGAGTCCAGAAAGCTTAAGGATCATGAGAGGAACTATGCCACACATGACTTGGATCTTGCTTCCATTGTCCATGCCTTGAGGATGTGGAGGAATTATCTCATGGGGAAGAGATTTGAATTAAGGACAGACCACATTGACCTGAAGTATCTTTTTGAACAACCAACCTTGAATGCCAGGGAAACAAGATGGCTGGAATTTTTAAGTGAATATGACCTCGATATCAAGCATATCAAAGGAAAAGAGAATAAAGTTTCCAATGCACTTAGTAGAAGAGTGCATCTCATGCATGCTACGGTTGTTAGTATGCATCAGTCAGACTTGAAGAGCATAATTTTAGATGGTTTTGCTATAGATCAACATTACCTACAGGTAAAGGAAAGATTAGAACAAGGAGATGTACAAAAAAAAATAAAGGAGTATGAGATAAAGGAAGATGGATTACTCATGCATAAGAATAGAATCTATGTTCCTAGTTCCAAAGAACTGAGGAATTTGGTATTGAAGGAAATGTAAGATGTTCTTTATGCTAGACATCCCAGTTACCATAAGAAAATTACAATAGTAAGAAGCCAATTCTTTTGGCAGGGAATGAAAAAGGATGTTGCTGATTACATCGCTCGATGTATGGAATGTCAGAAGCTGAAGGCTCAACATAGGCACCCATCAGGTTTGTTGGAGCCATTACCAATGCCATAGAAGAAATGGGAAGTGATAACCATTGAATTACCCAGGAAATCTAGGCAACATGATTCAATCATGGTGGGGGTTGACAAATTAACAAAGGCTTCTCATTTTTTTCCTATAAATACAACACATACAATGGCTAATATTGCGGAAATTTACATGAGAGAGATTGTTAGGTTTCATGGGATACCTAGGACAATTGTCTCGGATAGAGATACAAAGTTTGACTCCAATTTCTAGAGGGGATTGTTTAAAATATTTGGTACAAATCTAAACTTTAGCACAACATACCATCCCCAATTAGATGGAAAAACAGAGAGGGTCAAATGAATAATTGAAGACATGCTGAGAATGTATGTGATGGATAAGCCATCTAAGTGGGAAGATTACTTTCACTTGGTTGAGTTTGCATATAATAATAGGTATCAAGCTTCATTGAGAATGAGCCAATTTGAAGCCTTGTATGGTAGGAAATGCAATACTCATGTTGGCCCTTGACCAAGTTTTGAAGGTTCTTGTTCATGTTGACCTAATTTTTGGGGACTTCGACAGGCTGTCGAAGGCAGAGTGCAAGATGAAGCAAAGATTGCGAGATCTTGATGATCCGGATTATTTTTGGCACAAAATGAGAGCGGAGATATAATAAAGAAATGCATAGAGATATTGTGGATATCCAATAATATAACATAAATGTATTAGAGATGCAGCCATAAACATAGAGATACAGTAATACACAATTTCTATTAATGAAATAAATGTACAAAGACTATAAAAATATAGAGTGAAAGACTCACTAGAATGGTGGCAGCTTATCTTTGAGAAGATATGTGATGGCTACTCGCATTTGCAAGAAGATGATTATTACAATGAGGCTCTAAGGGAATTTTTAACATAAGGAAAATCCAAAACCCTAACCCCAAAATATGAAAAGCCAAAAGGTTTGCAGGCCCCAATGGGGGTAGTTGATACGTCAACTTCCCAAGGGTGTAACTTTTGTATACGATCTCCGTTTGGGGCGATCGATACACCGTTAGAAAGATTTATCCGAGGAATACAAATTTTGTGTAAGAAACATGGAATTTGTTCCATGTTTCTCCCTGTTTTCCCAAACAACGTCGTTTAGGGCTTCAAAATGGCTCCGGAAGTTCAGGACCCGAAAAACTGCTAAAAATAATAAATTACTAAAATTGCCAGAAAACTGTTTTGAGCTAGTTGGAAAAGGTGGGTGGCTACCGATATCCACCTAGATCAATCCTCCCTCCTTAGGAAGAAATGGTCTCCATTGCCTTGAGTTCTCGGGGGAGAGGGGAAAGCGATTGCTAAATCTGAATCTTGGTGACTTGCTTTCCTTGCTGGAGACGTCGCGTTGCTTGGTTTGTTGAAGGTTGTCACGAACCTATGGATTGAAGGGTTGGACCTTTTTAACTAGTATGGCTACATGAGATGACTGTGTGCAAAAGGAATATTTACGTTTTGCTGTAATCTTGTTGACCTTATTCTATTGGATAGAAGGTGCTTGAGCTGATGCTGTAGTGGTTGCGGTATCTTTCTGTTCACCTTTTGAACAGATTGTGAAAAATCTAAATTTTGTAGTATAAGATTCTACCTTGCAACACTTTTTAGGTGGGGCAATAGTTGTAACTACCTATGGTATTCTGTAGAGATGACCCCCCAGAGTAATAATGACACTACGGGGTCGAGACTCATAAATAGCATGGCACTTCCACATATATGGTTGGCCCAACAAAACATCACAAACATCCAATGGGGCAACATCACATAATACCTCATCCCTAAAGGGATGGATGTCGTATGACAATCGACACTGCTGGCTGACACAGAGATCTCGTCCTTGGCGAAGCCACCCGATGCTGTATGGTTGTAGGTGTGGTGTCGACAATCCCAACTATTTGATGACCTCTGCTAAGATGAGGTTCTTCTGGCTTCTGCTATCAACAATGAAATGGAGCGGGGTCCCCTTCACCCACATTTGTGAATGAAAAAGGCACTCCCCCTCTTCTGGATCTGTTGGTTCTTCTGGTTGAATTGTTGCGGTCATGACAATAGCAGTGGGGTCTGCGTCTATGATTTGTCTTTTACCAGTGTTTTCAAAATCATATTCTGAATCAGGGTTCAACTCCTTGTCATTGATCTCGGCCACCAATGACTATTTTGCGTGACATTCATCAGTGTTGTGCCAGGGGCTTTTGTGGAAATCACATCATTTTTCTGTGTCCTTCTTTGTCTTCTTGTGACCCTTCTTTTCCTGTGGCTTAGACTAGTTTTCAGGAAGCTGTTTGTTAGGGTTGTCTTTCTCATACTTTGTTTGTTGCGGATTTGCAAATCCAAACTCCTGTTTGTTCTGGTGCTTAAGATTTTTCTCAATTTTAATATCATATCGATAAGAAACAACAAGTTATGAGATGTCTAGAAAATCCATTTCAGTTTGGATGTATATGTGTAGAGCCCCACGGTATTTTAGAATCAAATGTCATTCAGAGTCTTTGATACCCAGCTTGGTGCACAAGGTATGGAAGGTATTGGTGAATTATGTAACTGCTTGGCCCCTCTCTTGCCGTAGTGTGGTGCATCTCATGTACTGGTCCTCATAGTTGCCAACAGGGTAATACTGTTCCTTTACCACATCCACACAAAAATACCAAGTGGGTTTGGCCCCATATATTCCAGACTCCTTTATGGAACTTTTCTCCCAGTAAGTTTCCCACCAATGTTTGACATGAGGGAGAGATTTAAGGAGTGTGAAGGTGATCTTTTCTCTGTCAGAAAAATTGTGAATAAAGAAACAACATTCTAGCAAATTTAACCATTTTTCTAGAGCTTCTGCATCTATCTGTCCTTCAAATACAAGATTATAAAAATTAACTTGTACCTTGAAAGGCAAGGTGCTTCCAAAGTGGTCGCTTGATGAAGATGCACCTACTGCTATCGACAGGCATTGAAGGATCTGGGGAAAATTCTCCATCATTTCATCTCTCTGTCGCGTGAGAGATTTCTCAAGCAACATATTGATAGGATCCTCTGCTCCATCATTTTTCTTTTCTTCCGCCATTGAGGGTTTATTGGGTGTGTGAGAGCTATTGTCCTCCAGAGAGACAAGCTTGAGACCCAACTTTCTATACTCGGACCTCGTCGGGGACATGCACTGAAAAATGATCAAGAGCAACCTGTTTTGATACCACTGATCTAGATTATTTTTGGCACGAAATGAGAACGAAGATATAATAAAGAAATGCACATAGATATCATGGATATCCAATAATATAACATAAATGTATCAGAGATGCAAACATAAACATAGAGATACAATAATACACAATTTCTATTAATGAAATAAATGTACAGAGATTGTAAAAATATAGAGTGAAAGACTTGCTAGAATGGTGACAACTTATCTCTGAGAAGAGATGTGATAGCTACTCGCATTCGCAAGAAGATGATTATTACAATGAGGCTCTAAGGGCCTTTTTAACATAAGGAAAATCCAAAACCCTAAACCTGGAATATGAAAATCCAAAAGGTTTGTGGGCCCCAATGGGGGTAATTGATACGTCAACTTCCCAAGGGCGTAACTTTTGCATACGATCTTCGTTTGGGGCGCTCGATACACTGTTAGAAAGATCTATCCGAGTACTACAACGTTTTTGTGAGAAACATCAAACATAGTTCCTTGCTGCTCCCCGTTTTCCCAAAAAACGTCGTTTAGGGCCTCAAAACGGCTCCGAAAGTTCAGGACCCAAAAAACTACTAAAAATAGTAAATTACCAAAATTGGTAGAAAACTGTTTTGAGACAGTTGGAAAAGGTGGGTGGCCACCGATATCCACTTGGATCACTAGACCCTTTTTGGGTTTTGGGATTATGTAACGGGCATGGGATGTCAGCCCATGGGTTTACCCATGCTTAGGCCTATTTTGTAATGTATAAATAGAGATCTAGGCAATGTAAGAAGTACCCACTAGTCAGTTGTAAGTGTGCTAAGTGAAAGTATGGTTTGCAGATTCTTTGTGCATACTATAAGAGACTTGCAAAGCTAAGTGCAAGTGGTTGTAATAGACTGTGGAAGGCTCTGTGCTGTAACACAAGGAAGGAGGATCCAGTGAGGTGCACAGATCTCCTGTCCTATGCGGAATAAGGTTTTTGTGGCTCTGTGCATGTACCCGGTTGAAGAAGCTAATAAAGAAGAAGAGTTGGTGGATGTATCCCCAGGGTGGGGGTGAACCACGTATATGTTGTGTTTCTCTGCTTTGTGCAATGTGATGGTGTATTTATGTGTTATTTGCTAAGTACTTGATATAGATAAGATAGATAGACCTGTTTATGCTTTGTGCTTATGATGAATTTGAATGCTAGATATGACCTATGTGAACTTGATTAGTTCTTGAATTTGTTAGATCTAATATATTTCTTTATGCTAAGTGCTTACATACATTAGATCTGGGTGAATGCTACGATGCTCTATTTTATCTACAGAGTAGATATTGGTTAAATATTGATGAACTGACGGTGCTAAGTGACCTATTAAGTATTACAATCATAGATCTATGTCCCAGCTAAGGTTGCAGACACTGGAGTCTTGCAACCACCCCTGCCTCTACCTTGGGTGAGACTTCATCTGCTTCACAGGTGTTGCCGAAAGGGATGATAGTTAGGGTTTTGTTGGTGCATTGTTGTAGCATTGAACCCTGGGTCTACCCTTGTGCCAACAAATGGTTCCATTGTCGGGACCTGAAACTTTGATTGCTAGGGACTAAGAAAGAAGAAGCTTTGTGCAAAGATTCGACCTAAAATTGTGAAATCTCCGTGCATATATCTGTTTCCCTAGTGCGAAACATTCTAATTGACTTGTGAAGCTCTGTGCCAAGAAAAGAGGCTAGATTTGAAGAAAAGAGGTAAGATATGCAAGCTCGTTGCTCTGATAAAGGTAAGAATAATGAAAAGGTTTAGATCCTAAAGATTTGTGCTCTGTAGAAGTAAGATAAGTGGAAATTTTTGCTTCAACAGTATGGATCTAAGTATGTTTGATAGAGTCTGTCCTAGTTTCAAAACTAGGGTACTGGTAGATGAAAGAAGGTTTGATATGAGTAGATCTAATAAGAATAGTGAAAGATATGTTATACCTATGCATAGAAAGAATATTTGGACTAACAAATGGATGCAGGATCCTAGAAAGAATTTTTTGCAGGTTAGCTCCTATGATCCTAGCGCGCAATATAGGAAGGGTTGAGGATCATTTAAAATAAAGAGAGGATTAACCCTCTGTTACATTTGCAGAAGACCAGGACATCTTTCTAAGGAATTCCCTAGGAGAAGACCTAGTTGTGTTTGTTGCAAAGCTATGGACCATGAAGTGATGGATTTCCCTAGAATGATTGCTAAAGTTGAAAGAATGAATCTGAATCAAGAAAACCCTAAGGAAGATCCAGAAACTAAGACTATGGAAGAATTCCATAAATAATCAAAGAAAGTATTGCTACAGATAAAAGAAACCCTGAATGACCACCGACATGTTATATTATCAGAGATCTTCAAAGAAAAAGAATCAATTGAATCAAGAATAAGAGACTTCGACGTTGACTGTGTTCTAGATGAGGAAACATAGGTGAATGTTATGACATAAATAAATTGGGAACTTTTAGGAAAGCCTGCTATGATTCCCTCATTGGGAGGAATAGGATTATTCAGAGGAAAGCTGATAAACCTATGTGGGAAGCTCGCTCAGATACATATGAATGCCAATGGAACTTCGATAGAAGAAGATTTTGAGATAATTAAATGTATTGAGGACAACGCTCCATTTACTATGTTACTAGGAAAACCTTGGATTGAAATAGATCAAGCCAAAAGGAAGGAAGAAGAAGTCTTAGAGAAAAACAAGCAAGAGTTAAAATATTTTATAACTAGAAGGATCACAAACTTGATTGAAGAACAAGAGAATAGATCATAGCTATTTAACAACAGTGACATAGATGTCGAAGTTGCAAGAACATTGGAGGACCCATAGAAGACTGAAATACCTATCCCAGATAAAGAAGAAGTATTACCCTTGAATCCTAGGAAAGAATCTCAACAGGGAGAAGTCTCTATGCCAAAAGAAGATAAGGATCAAAATGGAAAAAGGAATAACGAGACAAATTTCACTGGAAAGAAGGCTAGAAAACTAAGTAAGAAGAAAGCTAAGATCGAAAAGTTGCATCAAGATCCAGAAGGAACCTCGCAGAAGGAAAATTTGCAAAATTGGAGCTTCACCGGGATATCAGAACAACGACACATGGCACTTCTCCATGGCGAAGAAATATAGCCATTGGGCACATTATAACCGTTAGACTGACACTCCGAACGGATAGAAAGAAATTTATGTTCAGACAACTTGCCATCAGACCGTTGGGCCCACACCGTAACAGATAGAATAGAGTTAATGAAGGCTTCATACCTGTTACAAGCGACTCGTTGCTGAGTTACCTATTTATCCTGTCGCACCATGCAGTGAGAACACTTTTGCTAACCAAGAATTTGAGCCCACAGACTAAGTTGATTTTTCACAATGATCCTCGCATTATCATCATCTATTCCATTGCAATGTCTAAGATACCCATTAAACCCCATATCGTTAATACCGAGCGCGTATGTCCGAGGAGTTCAATGTAGTCGAAGAATCTATGAAAAAATTACTCCTCGACCTAATGACTGAAAGAGTCATGTCAGAGAGAGAATTATCTGTAGGGGTCCAAGATTCATCCACAAGAATAGTGCAAGCATCTCTGTCAACTTCTTGCGGAGCCGGACCATCCTGGTCGTCATATGAAAAGAGAACCAAGCACAGAGATGACTTAGCAAATGGAAAATTGATCCCGACTATATTACCCGCCTACATACCACCTCTGAGCGGCGCAGTAAATCGAGATAGTGTACCTATAGATTTCAAGTACACCTTGGTCACTGCGTACCTCCCGAAGGGGATCCGTGCAGTTCCAGCAGACCAAGACAAGATTGCCACGTTGAAGTTCAGTGACTTCAACCTCGATGACCAGAAGGTCTATAACATGCTCGACCCACATAAGTACCTAACCAGATTGAAGGGGAAGAATTCAAAGATAATCCCCCAGTCATGGACTCTGAACCTCGCGCAATCCACCTTGTTGAATGTCATGAAGATTCCATACTTCGGAAGACACCAGGAAGTGAATGCCTGCATCATGTTACTCTTGTCATGTTACCATAGTGGTTATTTGTGGCTAGAACACCGTATAACAGTTGATTCGATGCTGATCAATCAAATCATAGGGTTGAGTATGCAAGGACTTGATCCACAGGAGTTTTACCCAGGAAAATCCATGGATCGTGCTCTAGCACAGAGGATCAAGGACACCTACGATGATGTCAAGAAGGGGACATGAGGCTACAAGGTATATTCTATTCAGAGTGGCACAGTGCACCTCACCTGTCAGTTAATTGTAGGGAATTTAGTAAGAAATAACCGACCTACCCAAGTCACTGTCTTTGTAGTCGACGTCACAGGGAAGTGCGCGGAAGGCCTACAAATGAATTGGGTGAAGTACCTGGGATCCAGTTGGAACTTGACTGCAGAGAAGCGCAAGATCAAGGTTACGAATTCCATTTTAGTTGGCTTTTGATCCTTATCACATTCATCACATGGGAGATGCCGGAAGGTGCAACCTTCTTGGACATTGATCCATTTGAGCAACTGGTCGTGAAGTTCAGTACACTTTGGTATTCAAGCGATATGAACAAACAATGGCAGTCAAATGTTGTTTTTCATACCTACTACAATCAACTGAAGAGAGCCATCTAGTCCGAGCCTCGCATGAATCTGAACACTTTACACTGGTTCTGGACTTTGATGAAGTTCAGTGCAGATCGACATTTCATTTATATTACAACACAAGCCAATGAACATAAGAAACAACTTCAGTCCTACTACAAGTTGAAGGAGGATTACCTGGAGGAGATCACTAAGGATTGGTTGGTAAATCTCCTTATTCTAGCAGACCCTGCAGAGATATCTGACATTGATAGCCCATAAACTATGCAGGATACACCTGAACTCAACAGAACAAAGGAGACCGAAGAGGTCCAATAATTATACTGTGCATTCATGAATACTGCTTCCATATCACCAGAGCAAGGAGGTGATGGCGAAGAGACAAATGACAAATAAGTTGAATAGAATCAAGGAGACGAGGTTGATCCTCTGAAGAAGAGGAAGGGTTCACCTCCGAAACCTTCTTCCCAGAAGAAATTGAAAGACACCATGACCAAGATGTAGACTATCCTCACCTCTGATGACTTCTATTTCCTCATAGCATCCCTGCAAGATGCTTCACTGGAAATAGTAGAGAAACAAGAAGCAAAGAAAGAGGAAATGTATGACATAATTGAGACTAAACTTCAAGGGGTACAATAGGCCCTACAGTCTAGCCACGCAGTCTCCACTATTCCACTGCCATCAGGAGAACTCAAGTTGGGAGATGATCCAACTCAACTCCACCGCCTAGCCAATACAATCGAAGCTCACCTTCGACAAGCACAAGAAGAAATTGAACAAGCCAACCAGGCCTTGAAGCAAGTACAAGGCATACTCATAGATCAATGTAGTGCTACAGAATAAGAGAAGATTTCTCTCTAAGTGAAGTGCGATGAAGAAAAAGCACAGATGCAACAAGGAAAGGAAAAATTTCTCGCGGAGCAACTCAAAGTAAAAGAAGTGGTCAACAGATCACTTCGCTCTGTGACAGTCTTAGGAATCAAGGTAGAAGACCGAGTTACATAGCAGGTAGAACAACTCACAGAAGCCATCCAGTAGCTACAACAATGCATAACATATTTGGAGCTACGCATTGTACCTAAGACCTTGAAAGATGTAAGAGACCAAAGAAACACAACTACTCGCAGCGCAGTTGAGAGACTAAAGGCCCTTGCCATGGAATGCAAGTAGCTGAGTAATCACAGTGCCTTGACATATGAGCAAATTGATAAGAATCTAGAATTAAAGGCACTGGAGTCGTAGCTCTAGGAAGCGAAGAAAAAAGCATAGACAATACAGGCACAGTTGAATCTCCTTTCAGCTGTGGAAAGAATGAAGCGATCTCAAGATAAACGCACAACCCAACAACAAATCCACGCCATTCATAGAAAAGTTATGGAAGTCATTCAAAGGCTCCAACCTGTACAAGATAAGGCTTACCAATTGTTTACAGAAGTAGAAGGTAGAGGAGCAGAACTGGAGCAGGTTGTCACTGCAGCTGAACATCACCTAGAGGGACCTGTCAATGATGCAGTGATCCAAGAATTTTCTGAACAGGAGGCCGTGGCACAACAACAAGTCAAAGAAGCTCGAGCTAAGATTGAGGCTTGTGAAGTAGAACTAGTCAGACTAGAGTGACTTGGGATGAGCCACATGTGAGTGTTGGGGGTCTGTTGGCCCTTGACCAAGTTTGAAGGTTCTTGTTCATGTTGACCTAATTTTTGGGGACTTCGACAGGCTGTTGAAGGCAGAGCGCAAGATGAAGCAGAGATCATGGGATCTTGGCCCCTTTTTGGGTCCTTTTTGGGTTTTGGGATTATGTAACGGGCATGGGATGTCGACCCATGGGTTTACCCATGCTTAGGCCTATTTTGTAATGTATAAATAGAGATCTAGGCAATGTAAGAAGTACCCACTAGTCAGTTGTAAGTGTGATAAGTGCAAGTATGGTTTGTAGATGCTTTGTGCATACTATAAGAGACTTGCATAGCTAAGTGCAAGTGGCTGTAACAGACTGTGGAAGGCTCTATGTTGTAACGCAAGGAAGGAGGATCCAACGAGCTCTGAAAATCTCCTGTCCTATGTAGAGTAAGGTTTTTGTGGCTCTGTGCATGTACCTGATTGAAGAAACTAATAAAGAAGAAGAGTTGGTGGATGTAGCCCCAGGGTGGGGGTGAACCACGTATATGTTGTGTTTCTTTGCTTCTTGCGATGTGTTGGTGTATTTACGTGTTATATTCTAAGTACTTG
This sequence comes from Picea engelmannii, assembly GCA_009831015.1. NCBI lineage: Eukaryota > Viridiplantae > Streptophyta > Pinopsida > Pinales > Pinaceae > Picea > Picea engelmannii. The sequence goes on from ML785434.1 coordinate 288,046, forward strand.
ATATAGATAATATAGATAGACCTATTTATGATTTGTGCTTATGATGAATCTGAATGCTAGATCTGACCTACGTGAACTTGCTTAGTGCTTGAATCTGTTAGATTTGATCTATTTATTTATGCTAAGTGCTTAGATACATTAGATCTGAGTGAATGCTGCGATGCTCTATTTTATCTGCAGAGTAGATATTGGTTAAATATTGATAAACTGACAGTGCTAAGTTCCCTATTAAGTATTACAATCACAGATTTGTGTCCCAGCTAAGGTTGCATACATTGGATTCCTGCAACCACCCCTGACTCTACCTCGGGTTTTGTTGGTGCATTGTTGTAGCGTTGAACCCTGGGTCTTCCCCTCTGCCAACAACTCCAGTGAAATGGGACAACCCAATAGATAGAGTGGTACTTGGGCCAGAGTTGCTCAAGGATATGGAAGACCAGATGGATAAGATCAAGCTAAATTTAAAGGAAGCTCAGGATAGACAAAAAGTTTATGCAGATATAAACATGACAGCTAGAGAATTTAAAGTAGGGGAGCATGTGATTTTGAAAGTGAAGCCCAAGAAAATCTCTTTGAAATTGGGTATTTGTACAAAGATGACAGCTATATTCTATGTACCATTTGAAATATTGGACAAAATAGGGCCAGTTGCATACATGCTTGCATTACTTGCTTCCATGATTGTGCATAATGTATTTCATGTCTCTTTACTAAAGAAGTATGTACATGATCCTAACCATGTTATTGATTGGAATCCGATTCAGGTAGAGATAGAGGGAGACTTTTAGGTTGAACGAATGTGGGTATTGGACAAAAAGGTCAAAATGATCCAGAATCGAGTTATAGAGCTAGTAAAAGTTCAGTGGACCTATTACAGTCCTGAAGATGCTACCTGGGAGCATGAAGATGCCATGCGGGCAGAATACCCACAACTTTTTGAATAAAATTTGAGATTTTGATCTCTATTTTGTATATGCACTAGGATAGTGCCAAAATAAGGGGGAGGGGATGTAACACCCCGGTTCTGAAACCCCATTTTAAATAATGTATTTTTACAATGCTAAGAGGCCAGAGTGCCCAAACAATTATTAAAATGCTAGTGTGCCTAAGAAATGTAATGTTTTGATCATTATTAATAATAAACACATCACTGACTACTAGAAGAACAAGGACTAGATTTATAGGGGGCTATGATTCCACAAGAGAGGGGGCTTGAGGGGATAAATTTTATTTCCTATTTTAATTACCCTTTTGTCTAAGGGAGTGGGTTAGTTACGTGGCTTCTTGGGGGAGACCGGGCGGTTCCTGATTCCCCACGAAATACTTAAACCCGCCCCTGGACTGTTGGGGGGGTTGGACGATATCTCATTCGCTCATTTTCTCATTCACTCCTTCATACACTTATTCACTTGTCCACTTGATCACTGGTTCATGAATTCATTCATTCATTTCGTCCTTACCTATCACTCATTGATCCATCCTCACCCGCGTCTTGGCTTGGGAAAGGGAAACAAACTGTCGAAGAGAAACCATGGTATTGTTGGCTGTAGAGGTCACTGGTGTAATCTAGCCATGAATTGAGGCCTACATGTCTGAGATGCATTGGCCTATGTCCAAACTTGTTAACAATTGTGAGTCCCAAGAGTTCCAGCATTGAGATTCTGGACCAGTTGCGGTAGATCCCCTGGAAGGAGAAGGACTGCCTGAGGGACTGCGTGGCAGAGAAGGGTGGAGGTCCATTCTCTTGGGTGGTGCAGACTAGGTAGAAGAGAGTTGGGTACTTGGATTGCTATGAGTGATGGGAAAGCATGTGAGAGCTTGAGTGCTAACTGGTTTGGGAAGCCAAGTAACACTTTGTAATCGTCCTTGTGGATTCATAGCCCTGGCTCGGGAGTGACACTGCTGGTGAGATTTGGAGCAGTGATGTCTACGATTGGGTGGAACTTCCTTGGTCTACATCCAGTTGGTGTCATCTTTTATAAATATAAGTGCTCTATGTTATGGTATTAATTATCTGTATATGAATGTATTCCACTGTGTATTTATTTATCATATGATTGAATCTTTACAGTATGCATGCTTGCTAGTTATTGTTGTGCATGTCGTTACATCTTTTCTTTTATGTGTCCTTATTAATTTAAAAAGGTATCAGTAAGAGAAAGAAGTCCCAGGGTGGGATTGAAGGTGGCGTACCTCAGTCTGTGGGTGGCTGGGGTGTTACAAAACTAAAACTAAAATTAATATTAAAACTAAAACTAAAACTGAAACTAAAATTTAGAACTTACCTGAACACACACAGCTCCAACGTCCTCCCACCCGTAGCAACAACGTCCACAAGTAGAAGCAACGCCCGCCCACCCGCAACAACGTTCGCTGGCAACAACAACAATGTTCACAACATCCACAAGGCCCACCCACGACTGTTCAACAATTCGTAAAAACTGTTGCAGGAGTGATGTGCGGCTAATATATAAATGTTTTTTCGGCTGAAAGGTTCTTTGAGCTGAAAAGGTCTTTTGGCCGAAAGTGTATTTTGGTTGAAAAGATATCACTGGATGAAAAAAATCCATTCGACTAAAATTGTACATGAAAATCGAGGGTGTCGTCACGATACTATTCGATTTGACATTCCAAGGTTCAGCCAAAAAATGTTTCGGCCGAAAAAGTAGGACTTTCGGCTGAAAGAAATATTAGTTTGGCCAGGAAAAGGTCTTTTAAAATTTTTGAGACCCGATTCTCATGAAAGTGTTACCCACCGTCATAAATTTACCCCCTAACAATGAAGGAAATATTAGGTCTAGTGTGAGTGAAATAAACGAGACTGCCAAAAAGTTGCCTATACATGGTAACATTTATTTTTAACGAATGAAATTCCTTATTCAATTTCACTCTTGATTGATATGAAGTTGAACATGGCTTATAGTCTTACATTTTCAATCTCTTCAAGATATCTAATACATACTTAGGTTGAGACATGAAGATACCATCATCAAACTTCATAACTTGTATGAAAATAAAGAAATGCAATAAACATAAGTCAATCATTTCAAATGTATCCTTCAAACTCTCCTTCAAGCTATTATTAGGCTCACAACTGTTACTGGTAATAGCTAGGTCATCAAAATATAAGATAATAAACAAACTCTTATTAGTCAGATTCCATACATAAATACTATGATCAAATTCATAGCATTTGAAACCATGGAAACAAAATAATTTCTCAATCTTCTCATACCACACCCAACGCACCTATTTCAAACCATACAATGGATTATTTATTCTTCATACAAGACTACCATCCTACAAAAAACCATGTTCTTGCTCCATATATATCTCCTTGTTAAGATTCCCATGTAAGCATCCATCTTATGCACCTCCCAACCAAAATTTGCAATAATAGAGAGAACCACTCAAACATATTTCACATTGGCTATAGGATAAAGTTATCTATGTAGTAGATTCATTCCCATTGAGGAAAATCCTTATCTATTATATGAGCCTTACGTCTCTTAACAATACCATCCAAAGTGGATTTAGTCTTATAGACCCATTTTCATTTCACTGCATTCTTTTCTTTTGGTTGAGAACCTAATTCCAAATAATGATTATTTAATAAGGATTTCGATTCATTAGTCATTGCATTATTTCATTCTAGTCTATCATGTGCATCTACATATGTCTCTTGTCACATGATTCTAGTACACGCACCATTAGTGCAAGATTTCCCCTTTGTTTTTTACTTTGATTCTTCCTCAAACTAGTTGCATCACCTACATCAACACCATCAACATTAATCATATTAGTTACCCACTTAGGATAAGGAATATCCCTTATAGAAGGTGTTTCTGCAACATATCCATCATGAATATATCCAACCATGTCGTGAGTTGATTTAACATAATAAAGTCGACTTGTATTTTATTAAACAATATAAATATGACTATAGATTGGTGTAAATGGCCTAGTTGATTAAAAAGTTGACTCCATAGTCCATAGATGAGGATATTCAATTTTGAATTCTGTAACATTTCGATTGGATCACTACTTGAAATTATAGACAAAGATGTTAGTAAGGAAATTCTTGTCATCAAAGAGAACATCTCATCGAAATATCACTTCATATTTTATTATATCAAATAGTATATAGGATTTTGACTCTTTAGAGTATCCTATCATGATGCGTAAATGACTATTTGGATCCAATTCTTTTCACTTTTCATCAAGAATATGAGCCCAAGACATACATATTTAAAGGTTCCGATATGTCCAATCGATGGTTTTTCTCCACTCCATTTCTCAGGAGGAGTAACATCCCATATTGCTCTAGTCATAACTCCCTTAACAATGTAATTTGAGTAGGAAACAACCTCTTCCTAGAAATATTTTTGTGTTGGAACAATGAGATAAGAAATTTCATCACACCTCCTGATCTTATAGAGACAATCAATTGATAGTTTACAATCAAATAGGAGAGTTGACTAAGTGGTACATTGAGTATTAGACTAATTGGTTGAGTCGACCATGGTAGTTTACTAGTGTGCAGATCAAGGCATAATTCAAGGAGTTCAATATGTGACCTATCCAATCAAAGTGGGGTATGTAGTTAATTACACTTTGGTGCTAAATATATCTGGTCTTAGGTATGTATCTATCATGGAATTTTTTTCGCCCCTTGTGTTCCCTATTGTGTGTTGAGCTATACTGACTTTTTCATAAGTGTTATATGTTGGATCACTGAGAGGTGGGGTGAATCAATAATAGAGAAATTGAATCCTTTTTCACCATAAAATGAAAGTGTTATATCAATGTAGCATTATCATCCAATAGTAGCACAATAAATAAACAATGAAAAAATGAGAAATCATACACATACATAGTACACCAATGTTTTACGTGGAAACCCAAAGCGGGAGAAAACCATAAAATGCTTTTTCTTATATGTATTTAAGAATTAAATTCATTGGAAGCACCAACTTCCTTTGTTTTCCAGCTACAACTGGAAGGAGGATCCAACCCCTAGTCTCTCAGGCTACAACCTGAGGGGATCTCCAACTCCCCAATTCTATGGATACAACCCCCTATGTTCTTTGACTACAACCAGAAGGTGGCTACAACCACCTATCCTTGCCCCATCCAACCACCCTGAAATATAACTGCCAAATGTAGAAACTGAATATGTCACTGAGAAACCTGTCACTATATACTCAACAACCAATCTGATCTGATCACATATACCTCAAACACTATACCACAAGTCTGCACCTCAAACCATGTGCTAGAAGCTCACTTTTATACAACCTCTATTTGTACCAATAACTTCAACAACATACCTCAACCAAAAGCCCTTTTTTCTTCTTGTAGCGTTCTGTTGCCGTGAATCCACTCCTGTGATTTTTCTGCCGCATTTTTTTTGTTGCAGTTTTTTTACCGCACTTTTCCTACTATGACTTTTCTGCCACACTTTTTCTGCCACGATTTTCCTGCCGCACTTTTTCTGCCACACTTTTTCTGTAGCAGTTTTCCTGCCACACTTTTCCTGCTGCAATTTTTCTTTAGCACTTTTTCTGCCGCACTTTTCTTGCTGCACTTTTTCTGTTGCAATTTTTCTGCCGCACTTTTTTTCCTTCACTTTTCTGCCACACTTTGTCTATCAATAATACTTGCCAAAATAAACTTTCACACAAATATATATTCAATGATGTTAAAGTGTGTTTTTGTTACAAGGAAAATCTCTCTATGGCTAGGGTAAACCACAACAGATGAAAATGACTGCAGAAATCAACTCTCTTCTCAAGTATGCTATGAAAGAAAATATGCTAGAAAGACAAGATAAAGGGCCTACCTCGTTCAAACATTCGATGAAGTCCATCGTTGAGCACTTGACCCAAAGAAATATACCTACAACTAGTCCTCAACAACCAAGCAAAGAAAGCATATGGTGATAATAAATGATATTATCATATTCAATAGAATAATCCATTAATAAACATGACAAATACGCCCATGGAATAATAATTCAAATATTTTCAAGATATCAATTGGACAGGAAAAAAGTATTTCTGTTAATGTATGATCAACATAAGTGAAAATGTTACAGAATTTCATGTTGGCATGGTTCGGAACCGAGAAACTAAGTTCCTTCCATCTGGGCCTCCACCACTTCAATCCTCCACCAAAGGAAACCTCATAAGGGAGAAACAATGAGGTTCTACATCAATAAGGGAAGAGCTTGGGGGATGAACACTATGTTCAGACTTAAAGGACAAAGGGATGCAAACTCAATATGAAGTAAATAATTTCTCCAGAGTAACTTTGCTCTCAAAGTTGAATTCTTTCTCCCTTTCCATAATTCATAATTGGCCCATTTATATCCTTCAAAATGGAACTAAAGGGCCGAGTCGGAACATTTCCATTATATGGAAGGCCAAGGATCATAGATCTCTTGTTGTGACATGGAAACTCGACATTAATTTTCATTTTCTGGCACAAATCTCGATGTATGTGGGTTGTAGTGGAGCAACCTACGTATACACATGCTGTATAGTAGGCAAGATGCATACATGTGGAAAAATATGTATTTTTGGCTCTGTATTTTACAAGCAGGGATGATAAGTCTGCATAGGGAAATGGAATAAGGCCTTCTTTGCAAGATTGCATAGGGTGAGACAAATCTTTCTATAACAGTTTTGAATGAGAGACCCTTGCCTCTTATTTATACTTTTGTGTAGCTTCCTCAAGGGTTTTCCTTCTAACCATCTAACCCACTTTCCTTATTTTAGGGTTAACCCACTTATAACCAATTGTCCACTTATCTTAACCAATTTCCATAATCAGTAAGTTCTTCATTAAATTTATTATTTAAATAATTTCTTTTGCATCCTATTTGATTTATAGTACACTAATCACTTCACTTTATTATTTAAATAATTTATTCTTTGCAAAAAATTTGACTACTTTGACCTTTTGGGGCTTCTAGATGACTCATGAGGGTTCTCCAACTTCACATGGCCATAACTCTCTAAATATGAGGAGTTATGTGATGTTTCATGTACCACCAGAAATGACATGACATGTATTATCCATCTAGAATAGTTTTACCTGCAAATATATCAAAACTCATACCATTATCCATCAAACAAACTCGGTTCCATTACCCAAACCTTTGTGCTACTAGAATTCACTATTGGACTTTCTTCAAGGGTTGACATCAATTAAAACCAACCCAATTAATCAATAATCTTCCCCTTTAGCATTGATGGAAACACTCTGATGCAATACTGAAGTCATATCACTCATGCTCTTCCTGTGACCACTGCTCTCCCTGGAACCATGCCTTTGTGCTCTGCATCTGATAAATCTCTCCCCCTTTTCATCAATGGAAAAGGTATCTTTCCATCTGAGGTTTCTTCCCATAACTGAACTATCCTTAGGGATACTCCCCCTGACTGAAATCTTCTTGAAACTGATCTCCTGACCTGAACTTTCCTATTTATGGTGCTTCCTCGTGTAAATCTAAGACATATAAGATAAGCATTCAAACAAATTCATTTTGGAGTAGAAATTACTCCGAGTCTCTAGCAAAGATACTCAAAGGATTCTCGTGGAAGCAATTTTGTAAAGATGTCTGCCACTCGTTCTTTTGTTCCCACATATTCAACTCGGATGTTCTTCTCTGCAACCTGTTCCCATAGAATGTGATACTTGATTGGAATCTGCTTCATATTGGAGTGCATCACTGGGTTCTTTGAGATATTGATGGCACTTGTATTATCAAAATAGATTGGAATGGGCTCATCATACTCAACCTGTATATCTATCAAAGTTTGTTTCATCCATAGAACCTGTGTACAAAATGTTGTTGTTGCAATATATTATGCTTCAGCTATAGATAAGGATACTGATGATTGTTTCTTTCTTAGCCATGATACTAAACACTCACCCAAGTAGAACGATGCTCCATTGGTGCTTCGTGTCTCATCAATACAACCTACCCAGTCTGCATCTTTGTAGGAAATAAGTGATAGATCCTTTCCTTTTGGATACCATAATCCAAACTCTTTTGTTCCTTTGAGATATCTGAAAATCCTCTTTACTGCTATGACATGTGATTCCTTTGGTGCTGCTTGAAATCATGCCACCTGTACAACTACTTGCATTACTTATGGTCTGGATGTTGTCACATATAGTAAGCTACCAATCATTGACATATATTACCTTTGGTCTATAGACTTTGAATCATCATCTTTGCTCAACTTGCAACTGGTTTGCAATCTTCCATTCTGAATCTCTTTAGCATTTCTCTGATATACTTAGTTTGAGAAATAAAAATTCCTTGGTTGTTTTGATGTATCTAAAGACCCAGAAAGAAGGATAGTTCTCCGAGTAATGATATTTCAAATTCATTCCGTATATCCTTTGCAAATTTCTGGATTAACTTGTCATCATTGCTTCCAAAAATAATATCATCAACATAAAATTAAATTAATAAAATAGTATCTTGAGTTACCTCGATGTAGAGGTTGTTGTCTGCACTTCATTTTCTAAACCCTGTCTGTTGTAGATATTTATCCATTCTAGAGTCCATGCTCTAGGAGCCTGTTTTAGACCATACAAGGCCTTATTCATTTTTCACACATAATCTACGTTCTCTGACAACTGAAATCCTTCTAGTTGTTCGATGTAGACTTCTTCTTCAAGTTCCCCATTTAGAAAAGATAATTTTACATCCATCTGATACACTTTAATATTATTGGAGCATGTCTAAGATAAAATAAATTAGATTTCTTCCATTCTGGCAATTGGGGAAAATGTCTCTTCAAAGTCGATTCCTTCAACCTGTGCACATCCTTTACATACCAATCTAGCTTTGTTCCTTGTAACCTGTCCATATTCATTCAATTTATTTTTGAATACCCACTTTGTTCCAATCACATTCATATTCTTTGGTCTTGGAACCAATTCCCAAGTGTCATTCTTCTCTATTTGATCCAATTCTTCATCCATGGCCTTATTCCAAAATTCATCCTTGCTGGCCTCTTCAAAACTGTTTGGTTCAATCTTATATGAGAGTGCTAGGTGTGTTTGTTCTGGTGAACAAATTCTTCTTCTAGTCTCGACTCCTGCATCTTTGTTTCCAATAATCTGATCTGAAGGATGATTATTCTGTACTCGTTTTCTAGGTGTCTTTGGAGGCACTTGTTGAACTTGCTCTTCTAATTCTATCTGATCTTCTTCATCTTTTGCTTCTTCTTTGTAAAGTTGTTCCATTGATTAATTTTCTTCTTCCTTTAATTCTCGTCCATATGTTTCATCAATTGTTACATTGATGCTTTCCACAACTTTTTTTAACCTCAGATTGTAAAAATTGTATGATTTCCTTGTACTTGAGTAACCAACAAGTGCTCATTTGTCCACATGAGAGTCAAACTTTCCCATTCTGCCATCTTCTCTTTTGATGTAGCATTTGCTTTCAAATACTTTGAAGTGCTTCACATTTGTTGGTCTTCCTTTCCATAGCTCTTAGGGAGTTTTGTCAGTGTTTTTTATTAGAATTACTCTATTTTGAATGTGAACTGATGTATTCATTGCATGTGTCTAAAATATATCTGACAATTTGGAATCCATTATCATTGTTTGAGCTATTTCCTGTACAGTCACGTTCTTTATTTCAACAACTTCATTTTGTTGAGGTGTCCTAGCAACGAAGAATTTCCTTTTTATTCCATGCTTGCTGCAGTAGTCCATAAATTCCTTTGAAGTGAACTCTCCTCCATTATCAAATCTCAAAAATTTGATTTTTGAATCCATTTCATTTTCAACCATTTCCTTGTAGACCTTGAAGTTTTCAAAAGCTTCTGACTTATTCCTGAGAAAAAAAATTACAGTCATTCTTGTATAATCATCAACTAATAACATAAAATATTTCTCACCTTTTAAACCCTTTGTTGTAGTTGGTCCAACTAGATCAATATGCACAATTTCCAGTGGTCTTGTTGTTGAATATTCCTTTGATTTAAATCTGGTCTTTGTTTGCTTTCCTTGTTGACAATGCTTGCATAAAGTGTTGGTTGGTTTCGTGATCTGGGGCATTTCTCTAACTAATTCATTTTTTTTTTTACTTTGACAAGGTTATCAAAGTGTATGTGACCCATTCTTCTGTGCCAGAGCTAACTTTCATCTTCCTTTCCTAGACAATCATTTTCATTTCCAATTTGACTTAATACATATATGTTGCTTGAAGTTCTTGCAATCAATTTTCCTGAATCTTCTTTTCTGATCTCGCACTTTTGTAAATCAAAAGTAACTTTATGACCTTGGTCACACATTTGACTCACACTTGGAATATTATGCTTCATATCTTCTACTAGTAGAACATTTTCTGCCTTGGTATTCTTGTTTCCAATTCTGACTGTGCCTTTTCCAATTATTTTAGCTGAATCATCATTTCTAAAGGAGATTGATCCATTTCTTTCTTTTCTTAATGTAAGAAACATGTCTTTATCACCTGTAATGTGTTTTGAACAACCACTGTCAACATACCAACCACGTTTCTTCTTCTTAGCTTGTAAAGCGAGTGTGCATTCTTCATTGCTATATTGATTATGCTTTCTTATCCATGTTCTCTTCTGAGGTTCCTATCTATGATTTTTGTTGTTCTGTTGTGGTTCTCTAGGAGGAACTATCATTCTGCAATATTTAGCCATGCGTCCAAAGTTGTTACACTTGTAGAATTCCACTTAAGTGCTCAATGATTCAAACCTATTGTAACTTCTTCTCTGTGTTTCATTAGGCCTTCTTGGATAACCCTTTTGTGTATGACTTTCAAAGTTGTTTATGTTCATGTTGTTAGCTTTGCAATTCATAGATTTATGTCCAAAATTATTGCATGCATAACATAAACCAAAAAAGATAGTTTGATACCTGGGAGTTGAAGATATTCTGAAAGGATTTTCTCTTCTAAATCCTTCTTCTTCCTAAGGCCTATCTATCGGTCGTTGATTTTGAAATTTGAATCTTCTCGATGGAGGAGTGTCCCTATAATCTTGTTTGTAGGTCTTCCTATCCCCTTTGATTGTTTCTGCATAGGTTTTTGGATATGTTTATTGTTCTATTGTTTTGGAGATCGATCCATTTTCTGTCTGATTGTATCCAAGTCCGGTCTTGTCATGATGAGGCTTTTGACTGTTGATAATGTCATCCAAAAATTTTGAGTTGTTCTGCATATTTTTATTTTGAAGATCCTTTCTTAATGTGACAATCTATGCTTCCAAATTTTCAATGATCCTATCTCTTTTTTCTAGTTGTTCTTTGAGTGCTTCTTCAATTCTTTTATCTTCTTCTATTTGAACCTTCAAATTTGTGATCATTTGTTCTAGTTCCCAAGTGTCTTCTTTCTTGTCTAGTTCCTCTTGTAGCTTCTTGTTTTTCTCCTTTTCTCTTCTTATAACTTCTATGGAAGTCAAAAATTCTTCTCGGTAGTCAACTTCTGCCTCTTCATATTCTTCTTTGGTGTATTCTTTATCAGAGTCTTGTACTGCCATGAATATAACTCTTTCTATCTCATTGTCAATGACTTCATCTTCATCTAATGAGGAGATGTCTTCTTTGGTGCAGAAGCTTTTCTTGAAATCTTTCTTTACGGTTATTTTTCCTTTATATGTTTGTTTTCTATTTGAGTAATCTTCATCATTCCTCTTATTTTTCTTATGAGAACATTTGTTAGAAAAATGACCAATACCATCACAATTAAAAAAAATCAATGGAATATTACCTTTATATCTACCGTTGGTTCCCTTGTTCAATCTTCTAACAAAGTTGGCCACTTCTTCATCATCTTCCGAGATGTCAATGATGTTGCTATGTTATTTTTCCTTTTGCTTTGACCTGTTGGATGCTTTGAAAGTTGCTTATTTTATATTTGGATTTTCCTGTTCAGTTCTCATTTCATATGCTGTGAAGATTCCATGTAGTTCATCCATGCTTATTGAGTCTAGATCTGCTCTTTCTTCTAGCACTGATATCTTAGGATCAAATCTCATAGGAAGAGATCTTAGTAACTTTTGAACAATTACAAATTCTTTAATTTCTTCTCCCAATCTTATGATTGCATTTATCATTTCATCAAATTGTAAGAAGTAAGCTGCAATATTCTCATCTTCCTTCATCTTTAGGTGTTCAAACTAACCTCTGTAAGTTTGAAGCTTTGCTGCTTTGACTTTTGAATCTCCTTCATAAATATTTTGAAGCTTGTCCCAAATCTCTATAGCAGATTTACAATGTATAACTTTGGTGTATACCGATTCAAAATGACCATTTAGAAGTGCATTTGTGGCTTTGAAATTATTTTGACCAAGTTTTATTTCTCTTTCATTTGTCGGTGGAACTTCTGGTTCTTTGTATCCATCTACAACTGATTTCCAAATTTTAAATCCATGTGCCTGTATATATGTTTTCATCCTTCTGCTCCAAAATGGATACTTCTGTCCATCAAAATGTGGTATTCCATTTTTATACATGTTGTTTCTCTCTATGATCTACCTTTCAGTGGTTAAACTGATTTCTGAAAGAACCTTCTCTGATACCAATTGTTGGATTACTGAGAGGGGGGTGAATCAATAATAGAGTGATTGAATCCTTTTTCACCATAAAATGCAAGTGTTATATCAATGTAACATCATCATCCAATAGTTGTAGAGTAAATAAACAATGAAAAAATGAGCAATCATACACATACACAATACACCAGTGTTTTACGTGGAAACCCAAAGCGGGAGAAAACCATGGAATTATTTTTCTTATATGTCTTTAAGAATTACATTCATTGGAAGCACCAACTTCCTTTGTTTTCTAGCTACAATTGGAAGGAGGTTCCAACCCCCTAGTTTCTCAGGATACAACCTAAGGGAAGCTTCAACTCCCCAATTTTCTGGCTACAACAAGAAGGAGGCTACAACCCTCTATGTTCTCTGGCTACAACCAGAAGGTGGCTACAACCAAATGTCCTTGCCTCATCCAACCACCCTGAAATATAAGTGCCAAATGTAGAAACTAAATATGTCACTGGGAAACCTGTCACTGTATACTCATCAACCAATCTGATCTGATCACATATACCTCAAACACTATACCACAACTTTGTACCTCAAAGCATGTGCTAGAACCTCATTTTATACAACCTCTATTTGTACCAATAAATTCAACAACATACCTCAACCAAAAGACCTTTTTTCTTCTTGTAGTGTTCTGCTGCCGTGGTTTTGCTGCCGCGAATCCACTGCTGCGATTTTTATGCCTCACTTTTTCTACTGCAATTTTTCTACTGCAATTTTCCCGTTGTGATTTTTCTACCACACCTTTTCTGCTGCACTTTTGCTGCCACACTTTTTCTTTCGCGGTTTTCCTGCTGCACATTTTCTTTCGTGGTTTTCCTACCGCACTTTTTCTACCACAGTTTTCCTTCCACAGCTTTTCTGCTACACTTTTTCTGCCGCACTTTTTCTACCACAATTTTTTTGTCGCACTTTTTCTGTCGCACTTTTTCTGCTGCACTTTTTCTTTCACACTTTTTTTGCAGCAGATTTCCTACCACACGTTTTCTGCCACACTCTTCTCTATCAGTAATACCTTCCCAAATAACCTTTCATACAAATAAATATTCAATGATATTAAAGCGTGATTTGAATGAGAGACTCTTGCCTCTTATTTTTACTTTTATGTAGCTTCCTCCAGGGGTTACCTTCTAACCATCTTAAACAACTTTCCTTATTTTAGGGTTAACCCACTTATAACCACTTTTCTACTTAACTTAACCACTTTCCATAATTAGTAAGTTCTCCATTAACTTTATTATTTAAATAATTTCTTTTGCATCATCTTTGACTTATAGTACACTCATCACTTCACTTTATTATTTAAATAATTCCTTCTTTGCAAACACTTTGACTACTTTGACCTTTTGGGGCTTTTAGACGACTCATGAGGATTCTCCAACTTCACATGGCCATAAATATCTAACCGTGAGGAGTTATGTGATGTTCCACGTACCACTAGAAATGGCATGACATGTAATATCAATCTAGAATAGTTTTACCTACAAATATATCAAAACTCATACCATTATCCATCAAACAAACTTGGGTCCTTTACCTAAACCTTTGTGCTCCCAGAATTCGCTACCAGACTTTCTTCAAGAGTTGACATGAATAACAACCAACCCAATTAATCAATGTTATAATGGTGTCTTTATACACCACATATTCGTAGAATGTATAGCTCTTTGATCTACTAATTCCCTATATCTCAATCAAGGTATCATAGATATTGGTTTGAGACATAGCCTATTGTCTACAAGTCTTTTGGAAGCTATTGCTTGCACATTCTCTTGATTATTAAGATATGTTTGGTAGATTGAATCAGAGTTTCAAATTGAATATTTAATAAGGGTTTAGATCTACAGATCAAGATAGTGATTTTAAATAAAGAACCCATGGTTATGAATGTACACAATTATGGTATGTGGGCACAAGATATGGAAAGTTTATTGAAGAGTAAGGTGATTTGGTCATTCACAAAGACTATGATTCCAAATTTGAAGGATGATAAACATACGTTTGCCATTGATGGGAGGAAGGATGAGGTTGTAGGAGTAATAACCACCTATATATTTAGAGAGATTCACTTTCATACAAGTGGGAACGACTATCCTAATAAATTATGGAAGAATCTAAATAATCTATTTGACAAGACCGATGAAAGTTAGGTTATGTGGATTCAGAAAGAGTTCATCTCTCTCAATCCTCTCCCCTTCAAAAGAATTGAATATGATTTGGCTCATGTGAAAGAGATTCAATTGAGGTTGGGTGAATGAAGGAATAATTTTCCAAATAAGGATGGTCAAATCATAGAACTAATCTTGATGAATCTAAATACATGCTATGATTTATTTTGTTGAACATTTTATGATAGTTGGGATTCCAAAAAAAAGATGATAAGGACTATTCTTTTGATTCTTTCCGTGGTTTTCTAATTAAGGAACATGAAAAATTGCCTGATGGGGGAAAACTTGAGGTTAAGAAACATGCCCATATGATTAACAGAAAAGGTTGACAAAACTATATAGAAAGAGGTTTACAATGTAATTAGGAGAGATAATGGGATTGCACCAACCAAAATGTTTAGATGAAGTAGAATGATAAAAAATCAAATAATAATGGTAAGAATAAGAAGACCTATTGGTATTGTGGAAAATTGAGACATATGGAGAAGGGTTGCTGGAAAAGACTAAATGCCTCGAAGAGAAAGTCAAAAATATTGAAGGACTCATGTCCACTGGACGGTTGATTGATCTAAAACATTGAACTTCAAAAGGTAAGGAAGATAACTATACATTTTATGTTAGTTCTTTTTCAATATTGCATTTTCATACTTCTAAAGGTGAGTGGATAGTCAACTCTAGTTGTACACATTACATGGCTAAAGATGCTTCTCTATTTTCCTCATTAATAGAGGCTATTGAAAAAGAACTCATTTCACCTTATGATTATTCTCTTACTACTGCTAGTTGTGGTAAGATCGAATGTCATAATGGTGTGATCATTGATGTGTAATGTGTACCCGGTTTGAGTGCTAATTTGTTGTCCATATCCTAACTAACTCAAAATAGAAATATGGTATAATTTTAGCTAAATCAGTTTGTTGTGAAAGATATAAACAAGAAATTTATGGTTGTTTCTTAGAGTATTCTTTATTCTAAGAACACATTTTACAAGTTATGCGACCTTTCCCAGAAAATGTCTAGGACCTGCTCCACTCATAGCAAAGGATAGCAACTGAAGTAGAATTTGGCATTAAATATTTAGACATTTTCATTTCCAAAGTATGAAGATGATGGTAAAAATGACATGGTGAATGTAATACCTAGGTTTGTTCCCCCTTATGGTTTAATATTTGAAGGGTGTGTGCTTAGGAAGCATCAATGATATGTATTTGAAACAAGGAAGTATTAGAGAGAAAAGACTTAGTTGTAACTTATCTATAATGACCTATGTTCCCTAAACAAGCCATCACTAGAAGGTGCAAGGTATGTTTTGAATTTCATTTATTCATTTTACATGTATACCTAGGTGTATTTCTTGAAAAATATGGATCATGTATTTGAAATATTTAGGAAATTTAGGGCATTAGCTGAAAACTAGTGCAGTGGACATGTGAAATGTTTACAATTATACAATAGAGTAAAATATGCAAGCAAGGCCTTTGAGAACTACTTGTCATAGAATAGTATCTCTTAGTAGAGATCTATGTACCTTATACAACTCATCATAATGGAA
>ML785434.1:305444-339589 GCA_009831015.1 Picea engelmannii
TTTCATTGTCTTTACCGATCTAAGGCTTCTAATGCTATGATCTCTTTACATTTAAGTATGGAATTGTGTTGTGATGTGCTATATCTAATGATGTGTCCTCTGTAATTCACTTTATCACACAAAGTCTTGGTTGCACTTTGAGTAAGATCTCCTTCCCTTGTGGAAGGTTGAATATGCCAGTGCAACTAGACTAGAACAATACCTTTGTTGGTAACCTATGAGAACCCAGGTATCCAATTTCATGCCAAAAAATGGTTATGTTTCTAGGATCTGACTTATGAGCAAGTTTTTAGAGGATGCAACATCACATATTTAAGTCCGACATTGAAAATGAGTGGGAAAAAAGTGTGACGAGTTTATATTTCAATAAACTGAGTCATGTCAGAATAGTTTGAGGGTTGTGAAGGACATAGTATTTTATTTTGAACCATCCAATGATAAATATAAAATATTTTGGATTTGATTCCCATAGGAGGTCCACCAGTGGGTCAACCAGTTGAAAGAAGCACCATAATTTAAAGATTGAGTCAAGAAAATATTTAATTGGACGATTGAGCGACTCACTTCTCTTCACAAGTTGGATCATGAGGTGGAATTTGGGGTCCAGACTAGCTTGGAAGGATACATCATTGAATTTTCCATGGAAAATAACTAGTCATTCTCAAAGGCAAAAGTAATAATGCACGAGGGAGCCCGAGGGAGATTACTGAGAAACATTCCGTTGTGGATGAAGATCTTGTTGGTGGAAGAAGGAATGATACCAGTTCATTTGGTTGAAATGGCCAAGTAAAACCCTTTTCACATGAGAGGCGGCTGATTTAGGCAAGGATCCATGAGTTAGGATAAAAAAATTCTTGAGGTATGGGGTTTCGTCATGAGAAGAGTTCTAGAGACAAGAGGGCTTAGAAAATTTCTATGGTTCTTGAAAAGAGGTGGTGAGAGAAGATGTAAAATTTCATGAAGATGCCTGATCAGTCACATAAGGAGATCATCTTCAAGAAGGGTCATAAAAGAGAGTTAGACAATTTGAAAGAGTTGCAGTTATGTGGAAGGTTGGTCAGACAATGGTTGAAGGAGAGGTTTGAAGAGAAATATGAGAGTTTTAGAGAGAGTAGATGAGATGGAGAAAATTTGGAAGAAATAATCACAATCAAAGTCACCACCAAGGATCAAGACTCGGTTGTAACCTCTGAAGAAGTTGTGGGATAATCAACCCCTACATCGCTTGAAGACATGAAGTACACTACAAGAATTGATACAATATGGACTCCTAATATGACCCCCTAGTTGAAAGAATATCATCCTGAAGACACATGAACCATATTTGGATCACCCAATCCCTTAGTGAAATATTCCAATTTGGTAAATTCTACAATAAGATCTTCCATAATTCTTGTCATTTCTCCTCATTCTAGTCCAACCAGTTCGAGTGGTACTAGTAGTAGTAGTCTAGAAAGTTATTTAGTGTTATTACAACCAATACCTTTAGGATTTATCTTGATAGGGTCCCTAAATCCTCCCATGGTACATTAACACACCAGATCCATCACCCAATACCCATAATTCTAGTGTAAATGGGATGAGGATGTGGAACAACATCAGTTCCTTTGTGAGGCCATCTAACAGTTTCGCGGAACTTTGGATGCTAATAAACTAGTTGAGTTTCAGACCATGTTAAGGGGTTGGGCATTAAAATGGTATATGAAATACATCAAACCAGGGAACCCCTAGGGGAAACCATTTCCTTTACCACAAGTCAAACAAAAATTTATTATTGAATTTAAACTACCCCAATCTAAGCAACAAGCTCTTTCTGAACTGCAAAAAATTAAATAGAGATATGGGGAATCTTCCTGGGAGTATAACCAAAGATTCAAAGATGCTATAATGAAATTATCCAACCGTTCATGAACACCACCAGTGGGAATGGTTCATTCATGGACTTTTACCATTAACTAAGATCCCATTAACCCAAAAGTGAATAACTACATTGGGGGAATCCCCAGAATAGGCCATGAAAATTTAGGCAAAGGCGGGATATCCTAGACTCTTGTGGGTAACAATAGCACCCAATGATTATAATATTACACAACTGCAAATCCATATTCCCTCCATGACTGATAAGATTCAAGAACTGACCATTTCTAGAGCATCCCACCCACAAGTTTGGTGTACTCATTGTTACATTGAGGGGAATACAATGACAAAATATCCCATACCGAGGGGTGTAGGAACTACTCTACAACCGATGGTGCCTGCACTAGTGGGACCATCGGGGGAAGTTTCACAAGTCACAACTATTGTACCATTCCATGGCCTAGTACAATACCATGCCTTCCCAAACCATCAAGGTAATCATAATAATGAATATTGTGAAATTTTCTGAAGCCATGGGAATCCCCCTCGACATTGCCATGTCCTACAAAAATACACCCCCGTTCTAAACCTAGTCTACTATGATTTTTGTGGGTCACCTACTCACACCTCAAAACAATGTCATGCTTTGGATTCTCTTGCTAGCAGACTGGATCAATCTACATTCAAGGTTGATGAAGTTCCTCAAAGCTTTGGAGCAGGATGTAGAGGCAGTGGAGGTTTCAAAGGTGGACAAACTGGACAAATAGGTCCAGATCGGTGTTATAATTATGATGAGCAGGGACATGTTGCTAAAAATTATCCGCTTCCAAGATGGCCTTGGTGTGCCCACTGTAGAAACAACACCCATGCCATCAAATATTTCCCTGCGTTGATTGCAGAATAAGAGGATAGTGTACGGTAGTGAAGCACCAATTTGATAAATTCATAGCCTTGACCTGTCACTGAAGAAAAAGAACCCTATACTAATTTTATTAATAGAGGAGGAACAAGGACTGGTGCTGATGTTGGCAACTCGACTCAAAGTAATATTCGTAAGGTGGTACCAAAAGATGCTAAAGATTACCCCCTTGTGTAAAATAGTTCTTTAAGGACATTGTTGAGATAATCCGATGGATTTCTAATTCTGCAATACCGATACCTATAGATTCAATCTTTGAGCTTCAACCTAAACTTGCAGAAACTTTGGTTGCATAGAAGGATTTTCCATTGAGACCGCAATAGACTATTGAGTTGTTTCTACGCTTAATTTATGACATTCCAGATGATTGTTACAAGGAAAATCACTCTATGGCATGGGGTAAACCATAATAGACAGAAATGACTGCAGAAATCAACTCTAATATCAAGTATGCTATATAAAAAAACATGCTAAAAAGACAAGATACATATCGTACCTTGTCCAGACGTTCGATGAAGTCCACTGTTGAGCACTTGACTCAAATCTATATACCTGCAACGTGTCCTCAACAACCAATATACACAACCATATGGTAATAATATATAATGTTATCACATATAATAGCATAATCCATCAATATTCATAAAAAATACGCCCATGGAATAATAATTCAAATATTTGTAAGACATTAATTGGATGAGAAGAGAGTATTTCTATTAGAATATAATCAACAAAAGTGTATGAATGACAAACTTTTGTGTCGTCATGTTCAGAACTAAGAAACTAAGTCCCTTCCAGCTAGGCCTCCACCACTTCAATTCTCCACCAAATGAAAGCTCATATAAGAGAAACAATGAGATTCTCCATCAAATAGGGAATAGCTTAGGGGTTGAACAATGTGTTCATACTTAAAAGGAAAAAGGGATGAACACTCAATATGAAGTGAATAATTTCTCCAGAGTAACTTTTCTCTCAAAGTTGAATTCTTCTCCTCTTTCCACATCTTGGATATGGCCCATTTATAGCCTTCAAATGGAATTGAAGGGCCGATTTGAAACATTTCCAGTATATGGAAGGTCAAGGATCATGGATCTCATGATGTGACATGGAAACCCGACACCATTTTTAATTTTCGGCACTCAACCTGATGTACGTGGGATGTAATGTTGCAACCTACGTATACACATGTTGTATATCTGTTAGGGAGCATATATGTGGATTTTTTTATTTTTATATCTCTGGGAATTGAAAAAGGGGACTTCAAGTCTGTATAGGGAAATCGAAAATGCCTTATGAGCAAGTTGCAGGGGGTGAGCAAAATATTGCTATAACAGATGCCCCCTAATGTGTGAGGTCAAAGGAGTATATGTGATGGCCTAAATACATTATAGTTCTCAGAAGTGGAGAACTGGAGACCCAACTGGATGAACTAGTTTCTCATAAGAATATTGCAATCCATAATGACTTTGTACACATGGCTTCCAATTGGAATTACACTACAGATCCATGTGGAAAGTTACCAAACAACTATTCATGGCCATGACTAGGAAATACAAATGTAGATACATGCCAAAAGATGTCATAGTCACGAACAAGGCCTAGTGAATACCAGTCTCAAAATCAATCTGAAGATATGTGTATATAATGGAGTACAATCTGATCTCCCATGATCACTAAAGTCATATAGGTATTGGTCCAATGAATTCTAGCAACATCTTAGTAAAGATGTGACTATGAATTGATGTCTTCAAGTCTTCTACATGATCCACCAAAGGTGAAATTATACATTATGTGAATAAAGGAGTTGAGGTAAAACACAATGAGACTTCATTTGATTACCGATCATTAAGGTATACCATTAACAAACGCGAGACATCCTACCGATAATGAAAGTAGGTATCAAGGCACATAGTACATTCTTACAAGTGTGGATAAAGGTGTTGAGGGAAAACACTTGAAAAATCCATCAATCAGGAGACATTGATGTATTCCAAACTTTTGATGGCGAGAGAACCTGCCACTGATGACTGCAAGCCTCTAGGTACTCATAGGACTCTAGGCCTTATTTCCAGAATAGATGAGCTGAAGTCGATGGAAGGAGACCCACTGAAAGGAGAGAATTAAGGCATCTCTCATCAGTCAACATGAGGTACAAAGAAATATCTTGATGATTTGGAGGAACTTGGACGGAGAACATGTTCATGAACCAACGATCATGTGCGTCTTTTGCATGCACCAGATGTAAGCAATGCACGAAAAATACCCTCTGAATAGAATACAATAAGGAAAACTATTGACAAAGGTGAGAAAACCACCAATAAAGATAATGGCATCCAAGACACTACACGAATCCCAATGTGTGAATATATTTCTTGTCATCGAACACAAAGGAAACCCCCTATTCTGCGACCAAAGAGGAGATACCGACTGTTGGGTTCAAGGTTACCTACCTATAATGAAAGTAGGACCAGGGTGAAAAGTATGAATACAACTTCATGTAACTCTAAGACGTATTGAGGGTATGGCCGACATGAAAAGTCAAGAGTTCTGAGAAATGGATGACACAGGCTGATAGACATCCTTTGAACAAGAGCATGAGACATATGGAGGACTCTGGAAGCATAGACTCAATGACGAAAATTTGTGATGCAGGAGGCACCAATCAAACTCTCCATATGGATTGGAAGAGTAACCAGTCAGAGGATTAAAATCGAGGTAACAAACTCATCTTCCTAAGGTCATTCTAAACCCAAAATTTGGATGATAAGTGGACTCAAAATTTTGTGCTTTGTTCAAAGGCGACACAACTGCTACCAAGATGAGATAATATTCCTTTCTCGCTCATCTTTTTTTTGTTATTTCATAGACAAATGAATGTTGGACAACTGAGAGGGGCGGGTGAATCAGTTGTTACTATGCTTAAAAAATTATGCCCATTTTAAACTCTTTACAGAACACTCCATGACGATCACAATAATGCAGGGGAGTAGGAAATAGGATATTCAACATCAATCACACACATGAAATATAAAGAGACAGATATTTCCTGAGGAAACCCATAAAGGGAAAAACATCTTCTTCTTGATATGATAAGTAATCTTTATTTTATGTACATTATCATTCTTAGGAGAACCAACTCCCTTTGAGGCTACCACCTCTATTTTACAAGCTACATCTAGAAGGAATCACCAACTCTCTGGTTTCTCTAGCACCCACTAGAAGGAAGCACCGACTTCCTAGTTTCTCTAGCACCCACTAGAAGGAAGCACCAACTCCCTAAGTGTTCCAGCACCAACTGGATGGAAACATCAACTTCCAGCTACACAGGCACCAACCTGTATAACAGAGAAAAACAGTTCTCCCTTGCACCACCCTGCCACCTTGGTTTTTATGGCTACAACCATATGGAAGCTACAACTCCTTGTGTTCAAGAACCCACTTGAAACTATGAGGAAAATAGTGCTACCTATCACCTCCCTACCACCCTAGTTTTTCTGGCTGCAACTAGATGGAAGATACAACTTCCTGTGTTCAAGCACCCACTTGAAACTCTAAGAACAATAGTCCTCCCTAACGCCTCCCTACCACCCTGAAATATAAATATTTTCTTTTCATGAATTTATCACAGTGATACAACATTTATCTATGGCTTACCAGTCTTATCATTGTTCTACTACACTGCTCTGCTTTGCCCACATCAATGTCTCTCTGCACACCTTTCTTGCGCTTTCTATTCTTCTGCCTTTTATACTCTGTGCGCCATGTCCATTATATGCGCTATGCCTCTTTTGTGTGCTTCATCTCCTATGCATAGCATGATTCTACCCGCATGAATAAATCTCAACAGAAGCAATGAATTCATTCTATGCATTGTGCCTCTTATATACTCTTCTGGTCCTCTGCACAACTAGCTTCTTCTCGCATGCAGAAAACTATCACTGTGACATGCCTCACTTCTCTCTTATGCATAAAATTCACATGCCGAGTCCTCTTCCAGATCATCCATGCAACTCATCATCTTCTTTGGTTGTTATATTGAGTCTGTTCATCATCAGTGGCTTATCCTGATATACTTTGCCTTCTCTAGCAATGCGACTCTTCGTCTTCGCTGTTACAGTCGAATTTATCCTCTTTGTTGCAGTTACAAACTTCAACACTTTTCCATCTGTCAATTATCTCTATGATGAGTCTTCATTCCACTGGCAATTACCTCGAGACTCTTCATCTCCTTTGGCAAGCACCTTGATATTCTTCGAATTATCTGGCAGATGCAATTAGTCATTTTCTATAGTTACAATCAGTCTGTCTCATAAGTTACAGAGAGAACCTCTATGCGCTCATCCCTTTAGTGCCTTTTCTCTTCCTTAGAAAACATCACAGTGGGCGCTATCATTTCTTGTTGAGCCCCTTCCTTTCACATGACCACCGACGGTGACCGGGGTCCAATCATTTCAGGACTTCACTTTTCGGGTCATCTGTCGTGAGTCACCCTAACTCTCCTAACTCCCGATCTCCCGAAATCTGAAGTGGAGCCTAGCGACATGCTATATCCTCCCTCAATATGACCTTGGGAAATGAGCTCATTTTACCATGTGATTATGGGAGTGTCCATAGGAGGTTTGAGGGCAACCCTCTTTTCACCTCACAATTCACTACGAGCCTCCATGCATCCTTTCTCCAAAAACGTGGTTTCAATTGTGGCTCGCTCATGAAAAATTAAGGCCTGAGCATGTTCTAGCCCCGCAATGGAGCACGATTGTTGATCTCACGATATTGAAGGTGCTCTTGAATGGATGGTTCATATCTATCCTCTCAAGTCTGTGGACCAGATCTCACCTTCCTAAATCAACGAATGAGATTTACTTTGTGATCCGGGCTCCGGGAGTTTCAAATCTCAAACCTTGTTGTTGTTGACTGGATATCTTTTGGAATGGAAGATATACTGACATCCGTCTTCTTCAATCGAAGATCAGTATTTCCTCCATGAATCTGGCCTTTGGGCCTTTCAATTCTCAAACTCCGCTTGCTCCCGGAGCATTTCACCCGGAGTCCACGATCCAACAATGTGTGTCCCTCTCGAATCAACGGTCGAGATCTCCTTAGGGTATCCAGACTTTGGAGATTTCAATTCTCAACCTTCACACTCTCCAAAAATTATTTTAGTTGGATTCCATAGATTCCTGCTATGTGTCCTCCTCGAATCAACGGTCCTTGTTCACTTTAGATCTTTGGCACTTCGACTCTTCGCGACTTCGGCCCTTCGGCCTTTCAACACTTCAGCCTTCGGGACTTCGAAACTCTATCCTTTGCATTGGTAGTGACACTCTCATATTAAAACTCCTAGAGTGAAATCACTTACTTACATCACTTGATGATGTTTCATGAGCCTAGTAGCTGCCATGTGTCACTTGGATTTGTGATTTGCACATACTTAAAGTGCTGAATCAACTTGACACTTGTCATTGTCTGATTGTGCCACATGTCCTTTCTAACGTAGTCTTGCTAACGTGGTCTGCCACATGTCCATGCTGATGTGGTCTACCACATGTCCTTGAGGAAGATATTTGCTGACGTAATCTACTGACGTAGATCTCCCTGATGTAACGATCATTTTCTAATCTCCAGATTCGACGGTCCTTATTCATTTCAGATTTTCGAGCTTTGGGTTTTTCAAATCTTAAACTTTCTAGGGCATAACCTCCTCACATATTTATATCCAAAGTGAATGTTGTTTTTTCAATTAGGATCTTAGATCGACGGCTTGATCTATATGCGATGCAACTTTTCTAGCTTATCCTATCCTTCCACTCAAAATTGATCTGACGGTTGATGGAACTTCGCATTCCGGGGATTTCAGATCTCAAACTTTACTGAGTATAACCTCCTCGCATATTTAGACCTGAACTAAATTTTGTTCACTGATCATGTTCTCAGATCAACGACTCAATATTTCTGCGATGCATCTCTTCTGTCTTATCCTGTCCTTCCACTTTAAAACAATCTGATGACTGATGTTTACTCTGGATCTCCGACTCTCTAGACTTTGGGGATTTCAGATCTCAAACCAAGAAACTTTCGAAGTGGTTTTCTTTAGAGCTGTGGATCGTGTACCACCTGTTAGTCTTGATGATGGACAATCCATTCTTACTTTGGGACTTTGAAAGGTCCGCTCTCCTATGCTCATCAAAGGCTTAACCTTCGTGCACTTATCTCTATATCCAATGACTATTGATCCTTTGCGCTCAGATCCAACTACTAATATTTGTTCTCCTCTTTTGCGTTCTCCTCCTATCCGGACACTGATCTGACAACCACTATCACTCCTCCTCCTGATCTTTCTAATCTCTCTGACTTAGAATATTTTCTAAGTGTTCAAAGGTATCGAACATTGCTCCTTCTGTGAGTCCTTCTCTTGGACCTTGGTTTCACTTTTGGAAAGTGAAAAGCGCTATCTCTTCTAATCTTTGATCTATGCATATTGTTTTCTCCTCCTCCTGATCTTACACTTCTTTATGAGCTTTGATATCTGCATACTCACACTATTCCTCCTAAGCTTTGATTTTCATAATGTTCGCTTCTTCTCCTGAACTTATGCTTTTCCTGTTTGCCATCATTTCTACTTTACTCATTGTTGCTTTTCTTTCTTGTAAACATACCATCGTCGATGTTTTTCTTTCCATCAATGCCAAGCACACTCTGCCTGTAAACATGCCAACAATGAATGACATGATACAGAGGAGGAAATTAGTGTCGCGAGTAAGAAACTGGTTCCAACAGTGGAACATATCTATGCTCAATGCAAGGAGGTGCATGCAGGATATGTACACTTGAGGGAATGTTTCCTCATAGGGTACAATGTGTCAAGCTGCAAAGGATATAAACAAGGCTCTACTTGGATGATCATGCAAATTGTTGAGATAATAGGATTATAATACAAAAGAGGGAACCAAAATAGGCTTAATACTGCAAGCAAGCGAATGAGATGAAATTACAACTTAACTCCAAAGAATGTCCCTTTTCATGCATTTAGTCCCCTAGGCCCGAAAAAGTATAAAACAATACCCATGAGAACTCTTCTAGCCACTAGTGACTAGAGTATTCCTTTTTCGAAATTAGTCTTCTTGGTATGAAAAAGGGTTAAAATTACACAAAATAGATGTCCTTTTGTTGGCACAGGGAAAGACCCAGGGTTCAATGCTACAACAATGCACCAAAAAACCCCTAACTACCGACCCTTTCTGCAACACATGCGAAGCAGATGAAGTCTCACTCGAGGTAGAGGCAGGGGTGGTTGCAGGACTCCAGTGTCTACAACTTTAGATGGGACACAGATATGTGATTCTAACACTTAACAAAGCACTTAACAATTAAAATTAATCAATATCCAGTTCTTAGTTACAACGCAGTAAATCCTACTCTCAACGCAGATAAACCCTATCTACAGAGCATCACAATATTCATCTAGATCTAAGATATATAAGAACTAAGCATATCTACATAAGTTATATTGAACATCCATCCACATCATTAAGAAAAAAGCATCAAGAGATCTATCTATCATTCATCTATATTAAAGCATTAAGCAAGTAAACACATAAACACATCAATACATCACACAAATCATAGCAACACAACATGTACATGGTTCACCCCCACTCTGGGGCTATGTCCACCAATTATTTTCTTCTTTATCATCTTCATTCAAGCTTGTTACAGGCACATAACATCAAAATCCTACTCTACAAAAGACATGAGATCTGCGCACACTCTACCAAATCCTCCTTCTTCGAGCTAGGGTTCAACACCAAGCCTTTACACAGTATCTTACAATTAATTGAACTTAGCCTTGCAAGCCTCACACAGTATGCACAAATCACTTACAACTCTTGATCACACAGATCGAACACTAGCACTTAGCACCTCATCACATAGATGCACCTCTATATGCATGTCTCCTTACATCACCTAAACATCTATTTATATTACAAAATCAAGCCTAAGCATGGGTAAAACCATGGGCTGAAATTCCCATACCCGTTACATAATCCCAAAACCCAAAAATCCCTAAAAAGGGGTCGAGATCCCGCGATCTCTACTTCGTCTTGTGCTCCACCTTCGACAGCCTGTTGAAGTCCCAAAAATAGGTCAAACATGACCAAGAATCCACAAAACTTGGTCAAGGGCCAACATGCCCCCAACACTCACCTGTGACACATCCCGAGTCACTCGATATTGGCTCGAGCTACTTCAACTTGTTGTTGTGCTACAAACTCTTGGATGACTGCGTCATTGATAGGTTCATATAACTGTTGTTCAACTATAGTGACAACTTTCTCTAGTTCTACTCCTCGACCTTCGATCTCTGCAAACAATTCGCAAGCCTCATCCTGTACAGGTTGGAGCCTCTAAGTCACTTCCATAACTCTGCTCTAATTGGTGTGGATCTACTATTGGGTGGTGCGCTACTCTTGGGATCACTTAATTCTTTCCATAACTAAAAGGGGATTCAACTGTGCCTGAATTGTCTCTGCTTGTTGCTTCACTTCCTGGAGCTATGTCTCCAGTGCCTTCAATTCTGGATTCTCAGTGAGTCACTCATACGTTTGGGAACTATGATCACTTAGTTGCTTGCATTCCATGGCAAGGAATTTTATTCTCTCAACTGCACTCTGGGCAGTTGCTTCCCTTTGGTCCCTTACATCCTGCAGCGTGTTGGGCATAGTGCAGAGCTCTAAGTATGTTATTCTTTGTTGTAGCTGTTGGATAGCTTTCGTGATCTTCTCTACTTGATGTGTGACTTGGTATTCTACCTGTGGTTCTAATAATGTCACAGAGCGAAATTCTCTGTTGACTGCTTCTTTCACTTAGAGTTGCTCTGTGAGCAACTGTTCTTTTTCCTATTGCATCTGTTCTTTCTCTTCTTCAAACTTTGCCTGGAGAGAAACCTTCTCCTATTTTGAAACTATGTGTTGTTCTATGATTACACCTTTCACTTGCTTCAAGGCTTGGGTGGCTTGTTCTGCTTCTTCTTGTTTGCGACGAAGGTGAGCTTCGACCTCATCAACTAGTCGGCGGAGTTGGGTTGGATCGTCTCCCAACTCTGGTTATCCCGATGGTAGGGGCACAGTGGAGACTGCGCAACTAAACTAAAGGGCCTATTGTACCCCTTAGAGTTCGACCTCAATTATGTCGTACATTTCCTCCTATTTGGCTTCTTGTTTCTCCACAATTTCCAACGAAGTGTCATTTAGAGCTGCGATGATGAAGTCAAAATCATCGGTAGTGAGTACAATATGCATCTTGGTCACAATGGCTCTCGATTTCTTCCAAGAAGAAGGTTTCGGGGGAGAAACATTCCTCTTCTTCAAGGGGTCAACCTCATCTCTAGGTGGTGTTACTTCACCTTGATTCGGTTCATCTTCTTTGCCATCTTCAACTTTTTCATCACCCCCTCAGCCAGGTGATACTGAAGCAGTCTTTCTTGAGGCGCTGCTTAAGTTTTGGACCTCTTCTGTCTTCTTTCTTCTACTTGTTCCGGGTGTGTTTTTTCCTTTGTGAGTGGCCTCCAGGATGTCTAGTTCAGGGTCAGAAATATCTGCAGGGTCGACGAGGATAAGGAGGTTTGCGGACTAGTCCTTAGTGATCTCCTAAAGATCCTCTTCCATGATTTTATAGTATGACTAAAGTTGATCCTTATGTTCATCTTCTCGTGTTGTAATGTAGATGAAGTGTCGATATGCATAGAACTTCATCAGGGGTTAGAAACTCTGTAAGGTGTTCAGAATCATGTGAGGTTCAACTTCAATCGCTCTCTTTAGCTGAAGGTAATATGTGTGGAACACAACGTTCAATTTTCACTGTTTTCTCATATCACTCAAGTACCAGAGCGTGGTGAACTTCGCAGCAAGTGGCTCAAACGGGTCGATATCCAGGAAGGTCGCACCTTCTGGCATCTCCCAGAAAACAAATGCAATGAGGATCAGGAGCCAGCTAAAGTGAAACTCATAGCCCTAATCCCGTGCTTTGTGGTAGCCTAGTTCCAACTGATTAACTAGGTACTTCACCCAGTTCATCTGTAGGCCTTCCACGCACTTCCCTGTGAGGTCAAGGACAAAGCCTGTGACTTGCATTGGTTAGTTATTCCATACTAGATTTCTAGCTATCAATTGGCATGCTAGGTGCACTATGCCATTTTGGATGGAGGCTACCTTGTAGCCTCACATCCCCTTATCAACATCGTCGTATGTATACATGATATTTTGTGCTAGTGCGCGATCTGTGGATTTTCCTGGATAGAAATCCTGCGGGTCAGGGCCTTGCATACTTAATTCGGTGATTCTATGGATCAACATCAGATTGATTGTGATATGACGGTCTAGCCATAAGTATCCACCATGGTAACATGAAAGTAGTAGCTTGACACATGTGTTAACTTCATGGTGCCTTCCATAGTGTGAGATTTTCATTACATTCAGTAGGGTGGACTGCTCAAGGTTCATCATTCACATCTGGGGGATTATCCTTGAATTCTTCCCCTTCATCCTGGTCAAGTATTTATATGGGGCGAGCATGTTATGGTTCTTGCAGTCTCTGAGGTTGAAGTGGTTGAACTTCAACGCTGCGATCTTGTACTGCTATGCTCGAACTACGTGTATTCCCTTTGGGAGGTACGCAGTAACCATGGTGTACTCGAAATCTCTTGGCACACTATCATGACTCACCGAGCCGGCTACATGTGACATGTAGTCGGGAAATATGGTCGGGATCAGCTTCGCATCCGCTAGGTCATCTCTGTGTTTGGTTCTCTTTTACACTGATGGTTGGGATGGTCTGGCTCCATGAGCAGTCGACGAAGAGGCTTGCATGCCTCTCGTCGATGATGCTTGTACACCCATGGACATTACTCTTTCAGACATGACTCTTTCAGTCATGAGGTTGATGAGTACTTTCTTCACAGACTCTTTGATTGTGCTAATTTCTTCAGACATACACACTTGTGGTTGAATATCTCGGGTTCAAAGAGTGACTACTCAATGAAACAGGATGGAAGGAAATAACACGATGATCACTGTACGAAATCAATTATTCTGCAGTCTCAGATAATCATGGTTGGAAAAAGTGTTCTTGGTGCATGGCGTGAAGGGATAAATATATAACTTGGCAATGTATCTCTTGCAACAGGTCTGAAGCCTTCATTACTGCAGTTTTGTCCATTATGACGTGGTCCCAATGGTCTGGTGGCAAACTTTCTGACCATAAATGCATTTCTACCCATTTGGGGTGTCGATCTAATGGTTATACTGTTCCCAACAGCTATATTGCTTCACCATGGCGAAGTTCCATGTGACGCTATTCTGATATCCCGACGAAGTTCCAATTTTGCAAATTTTCCTTCTTTGAAGTTCCCTTTGAAACCTTCTGTAACTTTTCGGTCTTAGTTCTCTTCTTACTTAAATTTCTATCCTTTTTCCCAGTGAGCTTCATCTTGGTATTCCTTTTTCCATTCTGATTCTTATCTCCTCTTGGCATAGTAACTTCGCGCTATTGAGGTTCTTTCCTAAGATTCAAGGGTAATACTTCTTCTTCATCTGGGGTAGGTACTTCAATCTTCTGCGAGTCTCCTTGTGTTCTTGCAAATTCAAAATCCAAGTCTCTTGTGTTAAATGGCTTCGCTCGGTTCTCCTGTTCTTCAATCAAGTGTGTAATCCTCATAGTCATGCAATCTTTCAACTCTTGCTTCTTCTGTTCTAAGACTTCTTCTTCTTTCCATCTGGCCTGATCTCTTTCAATCCAAGGTTTTCCTAGTAACATAGCAAATGGAGCGTTATTCTCAATAAATTTAACAACTCCAAATTCTTCCTCTGTCGAAGTTCCATTGGTACTCATAGATATCTGGGTGAGCTTTCCACATAGGTCTATCAAATTTCCTCTGAATAGTCATATTCCTCCCAATGAAGGAATCATAACAAGATTTCCTAAAGTTTCCCAAGTTCTTTCTGTCATAATATTCGCATGTGTTTCTTCATCCATAACACAGTCAATGTCGAAGTCTCCTATTCTTTCTTCTATGCATTCTTTTTCTTTGAAGATCTTTGATAAGCTGACATGTTGACGGTCATTCAGGGTTTCTTTCATCTGTAGCAATACTTTCTCTGATTCTTTCTAGGGTTCCGCCATGGTCTCAGTTGCTTGAACTTTCTCATGGTATTCTTGTCTCATATTCATCCTTTCAAGCTTAACAATAATTCTACGGAAATACAATACTTCATGGTACATAGCTTTACAACAAAGACAAATAGATCTTCTACCAGGGCATTCCTTAGCCAGATGTCCCAGTCTTCTACAACTGTAGCAAAGGGTTAATCCTCTCTTTCTTTTAAATGATCCCCATCCTTTCATGTACTGCGTGCTAGGATCATAGTAGCTAACATGCAACAAATTCTTTCTAGGGTTCTGCATCCATTTGTTAGTCCAAACATTCTCTCTATGCATAGGGATAACATATCCTTCACTATTCTTATCAGATCTACTTATATCAAATCTTCGTTCATCTATCAGTGCCCTAGTTTTCAAGCTAGGACATAATATATCAACCATACCTAGATCCATACTCTAGAAACAAAAAATTCCACTTATCTTACTTCTATAGAGCACATAGCTTATAGATCTTACCTCTTTAGTCTCAAAGCACAAAGATTTCATATTTTACCTTTTTAGTATCAGAGCACAAAGCTTTCAGATCTTGCCTCTTTAGTTTCACTTTCATCTTTATCAGAGCCCAAAGCTTTCAAATCTTGCCTCTTTTCTTCAGATTTGACTTCTTTTCTTAGCACAAAGATTCAAAAGTTCAGTATGATGCTGCGCACTAGGGAAACATATCTACACATGGAGCTTCCACAATTCAGGTCAGATCTTCGCACAAAGCTCCTTTTTTCTCAGTTCCCAATAATCACAGTTTCAGTCCCGGCAACGGAACCATTTGTTGGCACAAGGGCAGACCCAGGGTTCAACACTACAACAAAGCACCAACAAAACCCTAACTACCGACCCTATCAGCAACACCTGCGAAGCAGATGAAGTCTCACCTGAGGTAGAGGCAGGGGTGGTTGCAAGACTCAAGTGTATGCAACCTTAGCTGGGACATAGATCTGTGATTCTAACACTTAATAGATAAATTAACAGTTAATATTCATCAATATCCAGTTCTTAGTTACAGCACAGTAAATCCTACTCTCAGCATAGATAAACCCTATCTATAGAGCATCACAATATTCATCCAAATATAAGATATTTAAGCACTAAGCATATCTATGGAATTCAAATATAACATCCATCCACATCATTAAGCACAAAGCATCAAAATATATATCTATCATTCATCTATATTAAAGCACTAAGCAAGTAAACACATAAACACATCAATACATTGCACAAAGCATAGCAACACAACATGTACGTGGTTTGCCCCCACCCTGGGGCTACGTCCACCAACTCTTTTCTTCTTTATTATCTTCGGTCAAGCTTGTTACAGGCACATAGCATCAAAATCCTACTCTGCAGAAGAGAGGAGATCTGCGCACACTCCGCCACATCCTCCTTCTTCGAGCTAGGGTTCAGAACCAAGCCTTTACACAATCTTTTATAGTTACTTGCACTTAGCCTTGCAAGCCTCACATAGTATGCACAAAGCACTTACAACTCTTGATCACACAGATCGAAAACTAGCAGTTAGCACCTCATCACATAGATGCACCTCTATATGCATGTCTCCTTACATCGCCTAAACATCTATTTATATTACAAAATTGGGCCTAAACATGGTAAACCCATGGGCTGACATTCCCATACCCGTTACATAAGCCCAAAACCCAAAACTCCTTAAAACGAGGTCAAAATCCCGTGATCTCTGCTTCGTATTGTGCTCCACCTTCGACAGCCTATTGAAGTCCCAAAAGTAGGTCAAACATGACCAAGAATCCACAAAACTTGGTCAAGGGCCAACATCTTTCATATCCAATGAATGAGTGTGAAAGAGACAAGTTCAATCGACAATATTTTCGCCTTTTGTGAGTTGTAAAAGAGCTTAATCAAGACTCGGGGATGTTGTTTTAAGAAACATATCATGGGGGAGGCTAGGGCTACCATACAGGACTTCTGTAGAAAGTCAACAACTCACAGATAGCTGAAAAAATATTGGGAAAACCCAAATGTTTCCAAGTTGAGGAGGATAAAATACTTGCATAGGTTACCTTATCTATAATATATCGAAGAATTCCCCTTATCTGGAAGTTGTAGAGGAAGGAAGTCGAGGCTCTACAAGATCATTCCAATCAAAAGAAACCACCCTAGTACTTGGAAGGAGTGTACTCAAAGAGAGTGGAATTCTCCCTTGTTCAGAAGGTATAGGACTAGAAATGCTAAGGACATGGTCAAAAGATGCATCACCCCCCAAAAGAAGTGTGAGATTGACTGAAGATTGCATCGGGAATGTCACTTCCTTAGAATTGTCACTCTCCAAGAGAAGAGTGGGATCGACCGAAGATTGTGTCAGCATGACCACTTCTTCAACCATTGGTTGAATAGGATGTGAGACAACAAGGTTAAGAGATGCATCACCCCCAAAAATAGAAGTGGTGTCGGTCAAAGATTGCATCGACACGACTGCTAGTTGAACAGGATGCAAGACAACATGGTTAAGAAACACACCACCTACAAAAATAAGAGTGGTGTCAGTTGAATATTGCATCGACACAACCACTATATCAACCAAAGAAAGATTAGAATGTTGGAAAACCAAAGATGACTCAGAACTTGAAGGGCCCCTAGGAAAGGACCACACTTCTTGTACCACAGTAGTAGCAGGGCACTAATGAGTAAGGTGATCTCCTATGCAAAGCCTACAAAGGAACTTGGGCTTACATCTTACACGTCTAGGATTCTTAATCGTATGAATTCCCCCATCATGACTTGTAGTGGCTGGTGACATGATCCCAACATGGCTTGCAGAGGCTAGTAGCAAATATCCAACATTACTTACAGAGGTTGGTGATAAATTCCCAACATGAATATCATATTTTGGTGATGAACCTTCAACATGAATAGTAGAGGTTGATGATGAATCCCCAACATGACTAGAAGAGGTTGGTGATGTATGTGCAGTGTGACTAGAAGTGACTAGATTTGTGCCCCCAACATGACTTGCAACGACTGGTTGTTGGTCTTCAACATGACTTGCAGAGGTTGTCGACCAAAATCCAACATGATTAGAAGAGGTTGGTGATATAATGCTAGTATGAATTGCACTGACTGGACTGATAGCGGTTGGTTGTGACATTTGAGACAAAGGTTCCAGGAAAGACTGGTTTTGAGAAATTGCAGGCCAGGAAGGGTTCTGGTATACACCATGGCCTTGTTTGGTTGGAAAGTATCCTCCTCCAAACTGATTCATAAAGGGTTGTAAGGGAATCATCACTGAGGAATATTCTTTCGAAGAGAAAGAAACATGACAAGGGTTACTCAAGTGAGGATATATTTTCCCCCCATATGAAGGAACTTCCTGAAGGGGGTTTCCCATACGATAAAACTGAATCCCTCTAGATGAAACACCAGAGGACATATGGAGGTCCACCATGGGAAACATGTTCGTAGTGATGCAGACCCCCAACCCTAGGGCCAAGGTCCATGCAGGATCGCTCTAATTCTTCCCTTGAGTCCGATTGACTCTTTGATTTCCCCTCAGGAAATATCTCACACACTTACAGTGTATCCACAGGTCCTTAGGAATTGAGCCTGCGTGAACAAACACCAGGCACCAACCCAAGTCTCCTGACCAACAATATGATCATGCCCTTCACCGAATCGGGACTTTGGGTATTGCGATTTCATGGCTTCTATTGTCGAGTTCCTCGACCCTCTAATGTCAAAACCTGAAATGTTGATTCACCAAAATGTTTGATCGTGTCCTTCTCCACAGCTATATCACATTTAGCAACTTCAGAAATTCTAGAATAGGAACCCCGACCCCTTGTCTTCAAAAGTGTCAAAATGATGAACCCCAATGCATTCAACAAAGGTTGGCTCCTCACTAGGATTTTTCGCCAATTCAGAGTTTTGGACTTCATGATTTCGTGAATCCTGAAACAAGGCTCTCGGTTCTCCAACCTTCGAAACCCCAAAAAAGTCAACGAAGTTTTGACTCCGCCTGGTGACAAGCACGCCACCTGTCTTCTCCACTATCCTATATCTCTAACATGGATTTCTAACACCTGTCACTTAAACCTCCCATCTTTCGGGACTTGAACGAACCTCCAACAGTCATTCGTCTGCACTCTGGATTTACAAACCCTGAATTGCCGAAATGATCTTGATGCTCCACTATCACGATCAACAGTCGACATTGAATCTTACCTCTCGAAGGCTGGACTCATCCAACACTTAACATTCTTATATCTCTTATGGATCCTACGGTCCTCGCAACCTCGTGATTTCTCCACGGAGAATTTCGACCGTCAATTTCTTCCCTCAAAAACTTCTGCGAAATGAATCAACGTTCTTTCACCAGAACTTATCCTCCTGCAAAACAACTCTACTTACTTCCCTTTGTGTATTTTAAAGGTACTAACCCTCCTGACCTTTCTTTGAAAACTTGAGTCTTCAAGAAGACTCCTGCACACACTCCTTGCAGAAATCCTTCAAATACGCCTAAGTATTTGAATTCTTTGGTTCTGTGCACTTTCTCTACAACAACAATCTTCCTTTCTTCCAATTTAGTTAATAAATTCTAAGATCTCAGGTAGCCTACACATGCCTTGCATGGATTTTGTTCTTCACTTGAACCTCTGCGGGAATGAGAACAACGGTATCTCTCATGAGCTTTCATAGATGAACTCTAAACCTTGTCAACGCACACCTTGCAGATGTTTCATTGCACTCCTTGCAGGGACTCTCACTCAGGAAGAGAAACAATTGAAACTCGTTCTCTTTCTCTCTCAGACTTCAAACATTTAACATGAAATCATACATTCAACACAGCATGACAAAAATTTATAACAGAGAGAATAAAACCACTATAAACAGGCCATTTAGCATGTATAAACAGAAAACATCATAACACCATGAGTCTGAATCAAAGCTTCATATATTAAATTCAAGCTTCTGTACATGGGTTCTTCTCTACAACTATCTGTTACAGCTCTCTCTTTTTTTCTATGCTAATGTGCTTAATTATACAATACTCTCTTATTGATACAATGATACAAAGATGAGGGTTTCTATAGTCGTTTTCCCTCCATCTCCTAAAACTGTCTAATCTATCATTCAATTCTACCTACTACCATTAACTGGGCTTAAATGCCTTTACATTTGAATAGATAGGAGCAAGTCTCTCACAATCCGCTTACAACACTTATACATAAATGCAAGTATGCCTCCTTAACTATTACAATTAATTATCTGCGCATTCATTTTCAAAACATGAAAATGCGTTGGCGCTTGTCCCAGCTGTCTTCCCCTCCACGCTCGCTTGCTGCTGACGATGCTCCTGCATCATACTCCCTCGCTTGAAAATTTTCATGAACTCCTATTCATGAGCTCTTGCACGTTCTGTCCATGCTTTTGAATTTCTGCTTCATCTTCCCAGCTGGCATCTTCAACTGGATGTCCCTTCCACTTGACGAATTATTCAAAATACTCTTTTCTTCTGGTCCTCCTACAGACCCTCTTGTCAATTATGCTTTCCATCTGCGGCTTTTTAGCTATAGGAATTTTTTTATCCAATGGATTCCTTGCTACTCATCATTTGCCCTGCTTCTTCAGCTTTGTAAAGGTACAAATCCACAATATTGAATATCGGTGAAATTCTGATCCCATCGGGTAATTCAATCTCATAAGCATTTGCCCCAAATTTCTTCACGACCTTGCATGGTCCAATCTTCTTCATTTTTAGCTTGTTATATGTTCCTCTTGGGAACCTTTCTTTCCTCAGATGTGCAAGAATCAAATATCCCATTTTAAATTGAAGTTCTCTCCTATGTTGATCTGCTCTGCACTTGTACTCTTGACTCGAATTCTACAATCAATCCTTAACTCGATTGTGAAGCTCCTTCACTGCCTCTGCAAAATCATCTGCACTAGCACTTCTAGTTTCATTCTGTTCCAAATCTTTCAATTCATAAAATCCCCTTGGCTACATTCCATACACAATCTGGAATGGACTCTTCCCTGTGCTTCTATTGAACAAGTCATTGTAAGCAAATTCTGCCTGTGGAAGAATATGATCCCACTGACTATGGTGTTCAGTCACTAGGCTCCTTAGTAACTCTCCCAAGATTTTGTTCACAACTTCTGTCTGCCCATCTATTTGAGGTTGATATACTGAGCTAAAAGACAAACTTGTCCCCAGCTTCTTCCATAGAGTTCTCCAGAAATGTCCCACGAACTTGGTATCCCGATCTGAAACAATACTCCTTGGCAAGTCATGAAGTCTGACGACTTCTTTGAAAAATAGGTTCACAATATGAGTTGTGTCGCTAGTTTTCTGGCATGGTATGAAATGTGCCATCTTTGAAAATCTGTCTACCACCACAAATATTGAATCAAATCCTCTTTGTGTCCTTGGTAGCCCCAATACAAAATCCATGCTCACTGCATCCCATGGCCTCTCAGGTATGGGTAATGGCTGGTATAACCCTGTGTTCTGCCTTTTCCCCTTTGTGTGTTGACAAACTCTACATATGTCCACAAATATATTGAAATCTATCCTCATCCCTGGCCAAAAATATGTTCCACTCAACTTTGAGAATGTCTTGTCATGACCAAAATGTCCGGCTAATCCTCCACTGTGTTTCTCTTTCAGTAGATTCTCCCTCATGGAGCATTTTGGAATACATAACTAATTGCCCCTGAATAATAATCCAGCCTGGATCATATATTCATTCCACTGGCTTCTGTCCTTGAGAATTGGATTCTCAGATACCTCATACGCCTCTTTAAAATCTGAATCATCTATGTACATTTCTTTGAGGTTATCAAAACCCAAAGTCTTGACTCTAAATTTCTGCATAAGCAAACATTTCTTGCTCAAAGCATCAACAACTTTGTTAGCAGTTCTAGAAATATGTTTAATTACAAAAGTAAAATTCTGCATGTATTCAACCCATTTAAAATGTCTTTGGTTCAACTTGTCCTATTGAGTCGCGAATTGTAAAGCATAATTGTCACTGTACAAAACAAACTCTTTGGGAACCAAATAATGTCTCCATTTCTTCAGCGCTTGTATGACTGCATAAAATTCTTTGTCATATGTGGAGTACTTAATCTCCGCTTCATTCAGTTTCTCATTGAAGTATGCAATCAGTCTGTCATCTTGGCTCAAGACCACTCCAATTGCAAACCCACTAGCATCACACATGACCTGAAATGTCTTGTTGAAGTTTGGCAACACCAAAATTGCCTGTTCAATAATTTTCCCCTTCAACAGATTAAAACTCTTCTCTGCTTCCTCTGTCCAGTGAAAAAATTTATGTCTTTTCTTCACCATGTCCATCATTGGTGCGCTAATCCCACTGAAATTTTGGATGAATTTCTTGTAGAAACTAGCTAATCCATGGAAGCTTCGAACTTCGAACACACTCCTCGACGATGGCCAAATCTTAATCGCCTCCACCTTATCCGGATCCATTTTCAACTCATTCACTGAGATAAAAAAACCCAAATAAATGAGTTTTGTCCTCATAAATGATGATTTCTTTATATTTATCAGCAACTTCTCTTGCTATAATCTCCTCATCACTGTAGCTAAATGCTTCAAGTGTTCAGCCTCTGTTTTGCTGAAAATCAATATATCATCAAGATATACAATGACGAACTTCCCGATAAACTTTTTCAGGACTTCATTCATCAATCTCATGAAAGTACTAGGCGCATTTGTTAAGCCAAATGGCATAACAAGCCATTCATACGGCCCTTCATTCATCTTGAATATTGTCTTCCATTCATCACCTTCTCTCATACGAATTTGATGATATCCTCTTTTCAAATCAACTTTTGAGAAAAACTTTGCTCCACTCAAGCAATCCATCAAATCGTCCATCCTTGGTAATGGAAATCTATATCTGATGGTAATATTATTGATCACCCTTGAGTCTGTACACATTCTCCAGCCTCCATCTTTCTTTGGGTTGAGCATTGTTGGAACAACGCATGGACTCAAGATTTCTCGAACCAATCCTTTGTCCATTAAATCCTGGACCTGTCTCTTGACCTCTTCATTTTCCTGCGGTGTCAACCTGTACGCTGCTTTGTTTGGTAAACTGGCTCCAGGTATAAGATCAATGTGATGACTTATACTTCTAATCGGTGGCAACGAACAAGGCAGTTCGTCTACTACTATATCAGCAAAATCTTCCAGCAACTTCTGGATTTTCTTTGGTAAATCATCCACTCTTGTACTGGTCAAAACAATTCTATGCTTCCTGACCATAATGAATTGTGTGTCTTCCTTCTTCTTAACCTCCTTAAGAAGTTCCTTCCCAATCATGAGAAGTATAGTGTTTCTCACCTCTGGTTTCACTTCTTTATCCTTAATCGGCAGCAACATGTGAGTTCTCCCATTCTTCTCCAGGGTGTATGTGTTCTTTCTCCCATCATGAATCACATTCCTGTCATATTGCCATGGTCTACCCAACAATAGATGACAAAAATCCATGGGAATGACATCACATAGTATTTCATCCTTCTATCCTCCTATTTTAAATTTAGCTAACAATGTTTAATGACATTTACCTAATGTCCTTTTTGTAGCCATGAAACTTTGTATGGGCTTGGATGTTCAATAGTCTCCAGCTCCAGCTTTTCTACCATCTCTGTAGAAACGAGATTGTTTGTGATACCACTGTCCACGATGACTTTGCATACCCTGTCTTTGGTCTTGCAAGCAGTCCAAAAAAGTCTATTTCTTTGGGTTGGGTTCTCCGCCTCTTTCTCTGGCATTAAGAGAACTTTCCTCATCATCAAGGATCTTCCGCCCTCAGCATCTTCTGCCTCAACATTTCATCCTTTTGCTTCAACAATGTGAGTTTCACGATCTTCTTTCTTCCTATATGGACATTCATAGGATTTATGTCCCTTTTTTCCACAAGTAAAACACTTCACTTCACTGCCTCTGCCTCTTCCTCTTCCTCTGGCTCAAGGAAAAGTATTTCTATCAGCATATTGCCTCCCCTGTGAGCTTCCACCTCTCTCAGGTTGAGTTTGAGGTTTCTTCCCCT
This sequence comes from Picea engelmannii, assembly GCA_009831015.1. Lineage (NCBI taxonomy): Eukaryota > Viridiplantae > Streptophyta > Pinopsida > Pinales > Pinaceae > Picea > Picea engelmannii. Next base: position 329,487 of record ML785434.1, read on the forward strand.
CTTCTTTAGATTTCTGATTCCTATCTTGGGCAATTATTTTTCCTCTGGCTGGACTTCTACCCCGACCTCTTTGACCTTGGTTTCAACTCAGGTTCTCTTAAGCTTTCAGAGCCATCTGATAAGAATCCTCCACATTCTGAAGGATCATCATGCTCATCTCATCCTGAATGTCATATCTCAGAATATTCATGTACCTGGCAACCTTTTCATCATCGCTTTCCCGATGACCTACCCTGATGTTTATCGTGTAGAACTCTTCAGTGTATTCTTTCACTGACATCAGCTTCTGTCTCAAATTATGCATTCTCTGAAACAGAGTGATTTGATAATCCTTGGGTATGAATTTTTCTTTCATCTTCGCAACCATTCTATCCCAACTCTTGATCTTCTTCTTGCCTTTGCAGCGCCTGTCAAATTGCAGTTCATCCCACCATAAGGTTGCATGCTCTTTAAGTCTAGTGACAACATGTTTGACATTCTTATCTTCCTTGACATACTCATAGTCAAAGTACTTATATAGAGCTCTAATCCAGTCTAGAATCTCTTCAACATACAGGTTTCCTTCATATACTGGAATGCCCATTTTTTCCCTAGCACCTATCCTTGCAACAACCCTGAATAGGCATTCATCCATAGCATCTTCAGCTGCAACTGCTTCTTCTTTGTGTCTAGCTTCATTTTCACTTTCAGCCTTGCTGATATCCCCAACATCGACTGTGCACCTCTGTGTTGTCTCCATGGCATCAAGCCTAGCACGTAGTTCACGCATTTCTCTTTCCACTGCTGGATTAGGCATTGGCCTGTCTCTCCTTCTTGGCGGCATGGCTGTAAATATTTTCTTTTTCTCTGCTATAGAAAGAAAATAACTCTTTCTCTTCTTCTCGCTTTCTCTACCTGCAATATACAAACAGAGTCAAGCTATGATACCAAAATGATGAAAACCCCCAACCCTCGGGCCAAGGTCCATGCAGGATCGCTCTAATTCTTCCCTTAAGTCTAATTGACTCTTTGATTTCCCCTCGAGAAATATCTCACACACTTATGGTGTATCCACAGGTCTTTATGAATTGAGCCTGCATGAACAAACACCAGTCACCAACCCAAGTATCCTGACCAACAATATTATCACACCCTTCACCGAATAGAGACTTCAGGTATCACGATTTCGCAGCTTCTATTTTCGAGTTCCTCGACCCTCTACTGTTGAAACCCAAAATGTTGATTCACCGAAATGTTTGATCGTGTCCTTCTCTACAGATGTATTGCATTTTTCTACTTTGGAAATTCTGGAACAGGAACCCCGACCCCTTGTCTTCAAAAGTGCTAAAATTTTGAACCCCAATGCATTCAACAAAGGCTGGCTCCTCACTAGGATTTTTTGCCAATTCATAGTTTTGGACTTCCTGATGTCACAAATCCTGAAACAAGGCTCTCAGTTCTCCAACCTTTGAAACCTCGAAACAATCAACGAAGTTTTGACTCTGCCTCATGACAAGTACACCACCTGTCTTCTCTGCTATCCTCTATATTTGACACAGATTTCTACCACCTGTCACTTAAACCTCCCATATTTTGGGACTTGAACGAACCTCTGACAACCATTTGTTTGCACTCTGGATTTACAAACCCCGATTTGCCGAAATGATCCCAACGCTCCACTATCATGATCAACGGTCGACGTTGAATCTTACCTCTCGAAGGGTGGAATCATCCAACACTTAACCTTCTTATAGCTCTTCTGGATCCTACGATCCTTGCAATCTCGCGAGTTCTCCACGAAGAATTTCGATCATCAATTTTTTCCCTCAAAAAATTCTGCAAAATGAATCAGCGTTCTTTCGCTGGAACTTATCCTCCTACAAAACAATTCCACTTACTTGCCTTTGAGTATTTCAAAGGAACTAACCCTCCTGAGATTTCTTTGCAAACTCGAGTCTTCAAGAAGACTCCTGCACACACTCCTTGTGTCAATCCTTCAAATATGCCTAAGTATTTGAATTCTTCAGCTCTGTGCACTTTCTCTGCAACAACAATCTTCTTTTCTTCCACCTTAGTTAATAACTTCTAAGGTCTCAGCTAGCCTGCACACGCCTTGCATGGCTTCTGTGCTTCACTTAATATTATATGGGAATGAGAACAATGGTATCTCTCCTGAGCTTTCAGAGATGAACTCTGAACCTTGTCAACGCACACCTTGAGGACATTTCACTGCACTCCTTGTAGGAACTCTCACTCAGGAAGAGAAACAATTGAAACTCATTCTCTTTCTCTCTCAGACTTCAAACATTTAAAATGAAATCATACATTCAACACAACATAACACAAATGTATAACAGAGAGAATAAAACCACTATAAACATACCATTTTGTATGTATAAACAAAAAACATCATAACACCATGAGTCTGAATCAAAGCTTCATATATTAAATTCAAGCTTCTGTACATGGGTTTTTCTCTACAGCTATCTGTTACATCTCTCTCTCTTTTTCTATGCTAATGTGCTTAATGATACAATACTCTCTGATTGATACAATTATACAAAGATGAGGGTGTCTATAGTTGTTTTCCTTCTAGCTCCTAAAACTGTCTAATCTACCATTCAATTCTACCTACTATCATTAACTGGGCTTAAATGCCTTTACATTTTAATAGATAGGAGAAAGTCACTCACAATCCACTTACAACACTTATACATAAATGCAAGTATGCCTCCTTAACTATTACAATTAATTATCCACGCATTCATTTTCAAAACATTTCAAAACATGAAAATGCGTTGGCGCTTGTCCCAGTTGTCTTCCCTTCCACGCTCGCTTGTTGTTGACGATGCTCCTGCATCACATAGGAACCATCATAGAAGAAGAAGGATAGGTGGATGGGATGTAATAAGTATAATGACCGCCCATTTGAGCACTTGCTCCTGGGAAAGTGAATCTAGGATTGGATCCATATGAAGTAATATTCCAACCTCCTACTGTAAGAGTTGGTTGAGGGATATGACTCCCACCAAACAAAAAAGGAGCATAAGGAGGCATCATGCCTCCATACCCAAGACTAGGATTCACTTAAGGAGACAAGAAAGAGGATGGAAAGTGCGAAGACATGTCCAACATACCATGAGAAAAATGATTATAGGCCCAAGGTATTAGCTAAGTATTATGATTTGGCGTACCACTCTAAAATACAAAAGGATTCGTCCCCATGGAATGAGCAAAGGCCATGGGTTGGGTAGCGCTAAATGAGGGAGTCACGGGGGATCCACTAACCATAGCAATAAAAATTCACGACACAATACAAAATACTAAGGCCAACTAATAATCAGTGAGCACACCAAAGTAAAGAAAAAAAGGCCAATATGCACACAAACAAGATATAGTGGTTGAAAGGGACCTCCCTCACTAAAGTAAGTATGCCTCTCCCAAGAGGGGCCTGAGACTCCCTTCGAAAAATTGGAGGTATCATAATCAATTATAAGGGCCCTCGTGGGCTTCACAAGATAGTCGGTCAGATCCCCCTGGAGAGGTAATCCTACATAAAGGTTGTGTGTTTTCTGACCCTTATCTAACTCAGGGTACCTGCAGAATAACCCCTACAAGTAACCTATGTGGCTACCTATGTCAATCAACTAAAGCCACCATGATATAACCAATGCATAGGGGAATAGTCGTAAGTCAGGTTCACCATATGGGCAAGGTAACAAAGCCTGAAATATCGAAAGCATCACCTCTCACAGAGGTAAATGTACTAGCAATACCCCCATATATGAATAGATCCCCAAAAATGTCTCTGATGCTAAGAAGGTATTGGAGGGATATCTCCTCAACCAAGTTCGCAACCTTGTGCTTAACTCCGGTGTGAGTGGAGCCTCCTGAAGTCACCAATTATACAATGGATTTCACCACTCCTTTATTCAGACACATATGTTGAGATTAATAGCCTTGAAGAAGTTTACTCACAAAATCCTATTCCAAGGCTCTAAATCTTAAGCTAGTTTGTGCACCCTGAAAAATAAAATTGTTTCTAATCAATTTTAAATTTATTAGCGTTACTTTTAGTGGATTTGTTTACTCAAAATAGGTAGTCGTGAAATTGATGATGTTATGACTCAATAAGTAAAAGAAATGAATATGAATATAATGCAAAGTGCTAACTTCAATTCTCAACAAATGATAAGCTTTTCAAAATGAAATTTTCAATTCAACTCTACGATTTCAAATTATACGCAATCTTTCCATACATGTATCAAGATCAATAATAAGAACCTAAAAGATCAAATGCCATAATGCAAAATGTATATTTTTGTATTTTCAATACAAAGAAATGAAAATGAAAGGACTGAACAACATATTGATATATAAACCCTACTGTAAGCAGAAAGAGACAAACCAAGAAGGATACCAAGAAGGAAAAACCCATCCCAAGATGCAAGGACAACCAATGAAAAATAATTATGAGAGAGCAAAATCGCTCAAAAATTCAACCATAGGAAGGTTCCCTATCAATCTACAAGAACTTAACAGTCATGATAAAGATCCAAGAAGAATCAACAACCATCAAAACTTACCCAGTAAACACCAAAATAAAAAATCAAGCAAACAAGGATGATGTACGCAACTGTTCAGGAGAAAACTGTGTATATACACTCCCTACAGAAAGACATCTAGCGTATGTACGCGTCTGTGAAGGGAAAACCCACGTATATGTATTGAAACACTGCCAGGTTAAGGATAAGGCCAAGAAACTCAGACTCAAAATGAAAATAGGCTATCAATCAATCAGACGACAAGAAACTCAAGATAACCGAGAGCAATTAAAGGAGAAAAATACTCCAAACCCCAAAAAGAAGATTATTTCCCCAGTATGGCCACCAATTCTGTTATGAGGAAAATCACTCTATGGCATGGGGTAAACCACAACATACAAAAATGACTACATAAATCATCTCTAATATCAAGTATGATATATAAACAAACATCGTAACAAGACAAGATAAATATCCTACCTTGTACAGACGTTCAATGAAGTCCACCGTTGAGCACTTGAATCAAATCTATATACCTGCAACTTATCCTCAACAACCAAGATACGCAAGCATATGGTGATAATATATAAGTTAGCACATATAATAGCATAATCCATCAATATTCATAAACAATACACCCATGGAATAATAATTCAAATATTTTCAAGACATTAATTGGATGAGAAGAGAGTATTTCTATTAGAATATAATCAATAGAAGTGTATGAATGAAAAAACTCCATGTCAGCACGTTCAAAATCAAGAAACTAAGTCCCTTCCATTTGGGCCTCCAGTTGGGCCTCCACCACTTCAATCCTCCACCAAAGGCAATCTCATATAAGAGAGACAATGAGATTCTCCATCAAATAGGGAAGAGCTTGGGGGTAAACAATGTGTTCAGACTTAAAAGGACAAAGGGATGCAAACTCAATATGAAGTGAATAATTTCTCTAGAGTAACTTTGCTCTCAAATTTGAATTATTATCCTCTTTCCACATCTTGGGTATGGCCCATTTATAGCATTCAAATGGAACTGAAGGGCCGAGTCATAACGTTTCCAGTATATGTAAGGTCAAGGATCATGGATCTCATGACGTGACATGGAAACCCCACACCATTTTTAATTTTGGGCACAAAACCCGATGTACATAGGCTTTAATGGTGCAACCTGCATATACACATGTTGTATATCTATTAGGATGCGTATATGTGGAAAAATATTTTTTTTTAGCTCTGAGAATTGCAAAAATGGGACTTCAAGTCTGCATAGGGAAATGAAAAAGGCCTTCTAAGCAAGTTGCATGGGGTGAGGAAAATCTTGCCATAAAATGACGAAAAACTCACCAAGGAGTTGTGGAACAAGCTCAAGGGGACTTTAGAGGTTGAAGAGAACCCATAAGAGTTGGTTGTTTCTAACCTTCTATAAAGAAACACATGTAAAGTATAGAAAAGGAAGCAATGATCCGGAAGGGAATGTAGACTAAATACTCACATTGATGGCTATGAGATTAGTAATGTTATGCTAGATCTGGGGTCTGACGTCAACATATTACCAAAGAAGACTTGGGAATCCATGGGTAAGCCCAATCTGGTCTATTCTCTCATTTAGTTGTGGATGGCCAATCAATATTGTATCTATTCGGTTGGGAGGATACAAAATGTTGAAGTGGACTTAGATGGATTCAATATAGTGGTTGATTTCGAGGTTATAAAAATCATGGGGGAGAAGGACCCATACCCAAATTTACTGGGAAATGATTGGGGTTATGAGAATTTTGTTGTTATCAACCTTAAGAAAGAAGTCACGTTTTTTGAAGTGGATGGTATGAAGGTAACCCAAACATTATACCCATATCAGGGTCCTTTCTATACAAATCGGGTAGAGGGGAATATGGAAGAGGATGTCCTGGATCATATTTATACTTTGACTACACGAAAGTGTGTGGACTATAGTAACCCGACTGTAGATGGATCGGTAAGTCGACGTAGTATTCAACTTGTAGGTGAATATTCTAAGGTCTCTTTCGACAATTGGAAACATGGAAGATATGAGAACTTTTCATGACATTGCACAACTATCTGAGCGTCCAGGTGGATTGGGTCAGAGGTTAGAGAAAACCCTATTTACGATGGCACTTCATATTTATGTATCTTTCTTTCTGAGTTAGAGAATAAAGTCATGCCATAGAAAATAATTATGGTACTTGATTTTATATTAATATCCTCATCTACTAGATGGTGGTCCACCCACAAAGGGATTTAATCTTCCTGGGATGAAGCAAAGCATTCCATCCAATATCGCTTTATTCCCCCTTGACAACTTACTTCACTGAATCCATAACAATCAACTTTGGAATCATATGATGGGATTTCATATCTGAGGGAGCATGTGGTGCACTATATTCAAGCATGGGAAGTTGCACAACTACCTTCTCAATTGTCGGTGCATTAGTTTATTCATTCCTTGGGACAAATTCTAGTCGCTTGGTATATCCATGAGGAAGCTTGACATCAAACTGGTTGTTGGCAAATCCTTCAATGATAGTTTTGTCAAGACTTGTTATTCTCATGTAAGTCCCCTGAAATCGCATTATCTTTGCAATAGATTAAAGAAATACTTTTTATTGATGAAGTTAAGCCTATACATCCTCCTATTGTCTATCCTAAAAATGAGTACCTCCTTCATCATAGTCTTTACCCACCCTCTGCTCAACTACTTGTGGTTTGTCTGACTGTTGATAGAGACCCAAAAGATCCAGATGACCTTGAGGAACTTAGGCATCTGACATTTTAGGAATCTAAAGGGATTAGGAAGGTTAAATATACTATCTCGTAGGTTGCCAGTAGTTCCTATACCAAACCCTTAAAGTTGTGGAAAATCAATATAGGAACTGCTGAGCATCTTATGCTAGATTCCATTGGAGACTATTGGGATGAACGGACCATGACAAAGATACAAACTCTCTTGCGGGAATATGAGGATTTGTTTCCTACAAAATTTTCCGAATTAAAAGGCATTAAGGGAGATTTATGGGAGATGAGGATAAATTTAAAGCCCGAATCAAGACTAGTCAAGCATAGTCCATATTGGATAAATTCCAGAGTCAAAGAGAAAGTGAAGAAGGAGATTGATAGGATGCTCACAGATGGATTGATTTTCCCCATTGATAAGGCTGAATGGATCAGTCCTATCATGATACAAACCAAGAAAGGCTCATATGATATATGATTTTGTGTGGAATACAAAAGCGTAAATGTTGTTTGCGTACATGACCCCTTTCCTACCCCCTTTAGCGATGAGGTACTAGACAGAGTAGCGGGAAATGAGGCATAATCCTTTATAGATGGGTTTTTTGGATATCACCAAGTTCGAATCACTGAGGAAGACAAGAATAATACTACATTCACTATTGAGTGGGGATCATTTTCCTACAATGTTATGCCTTTTAGGATTAAGAACGCCCAAACAATGTTTTCTCGGATAGTCATTGTAGCATTCCATGATTTCATTCATAAGTTCCTTGAGGTATTCCTAGATGATTGGATTGTATACAACTTAATTAAATATAACATTGGGATATTACGCTTGATGTTGGACCACTTTAGATAGTTATAGATTTCCATGAATCTGAGAAAATGTATTTTTTGTGTACCATTTGGAAATCTGTTAGTACACATAGTTTGTAGGGCAGGAGTGTTAGTCAATCTTGTGAAATTCATAGTAATTCACAATATGCCTCCTTCTTTCACTATCAAAGAGTTGCACACAAGGATTAAGAAGATGAATGCCAAATCTTGAACCATTGCTAACCCTATAGAGCAATCGACTAAACTTGTCGAGATCCAAGCTAAGGATGACCACCTGGATGCAATGGATGAAGTTAATAAAGCCTCAAAGACAACACTTCGACAATTTAGGCTTACAGTCAAAGCATAGTACATTCCACTTCAGTAGTTGGATTCTCTTGCTAAAATAGAGTGGAATGTTTTGTGACTACCAAGCCCAAGGTACCCGATATCAACATCACGTAGGAATTTGTTGCGGGTGCATCGATTTTGGAGAGGAAATGGTAGGACAAGGTCGCATACTATGAAAGTTTTCGACAACAAGCACTGCAGGTTGTACTAGAGTTGGGCCCTCCATTTGAGGGAGAGAAAATCAAAGAGGATAAAGGTCGACTCGATACAAGTCAAGGATTGTGGTTGGGGCCTATTGGGCCCTCCGTTTTGAAGAACTAGTCTCACGGACGCATAAATATTTTGCAGAAACCCATAACACATTGACATTAGATAGAAGTGGCGGAAAGATATCTACAAGTGTGTCAACAAGGAAAAAGAGTGATTCTCCAACTGGAAGAGTAGAGGAAATATATGGAACATTCGAGCACATGCCATAAGGATGTGGAATTAATAAATAATAACAAAGGAATCAAGAATCCAATAAACCCCATGGAAACGTTTTTTTTTTCTTTTTNTTTTATGTCTGGAGGAATCAGCAACTAGTTGGGAACGTGCTCGCGTTACACGTGGCTGTGTTATCCAACCGCTACCACTATAGCCTCCAAGTGTGCCCACGATGCCCCTTACACGACACACAAGGTAAGTCGAGGGGATTTGAACTCAAAACCTCATGGAACTTCATTTTCATGACACTTGCCAATTAAGCTGCCCCCCGGGGGCTAACCGCATGGAAAAGTTATAAATAATTGAGTTATGTAATTGTAATACCCTTATCTCCCCCAAATTGTAATTAATCATTAATTATGATCACCATGCTATGGCATGGGAACAATGTAAATGTATATTATGTTTATATTTCTAGTGACTGACTCTGGGGGTGAATCCTTGAAGTACTAGCCATGATATCACTAGAAGAAAAAGAGTAAGGAAATTGTGGAGAGGGTTCATTATGTCAAAATGACCCAAATTTCTCCTTGTTGAAAAAAGAAGCCTCATCCTGATCCCAAGGAGAAATTAGTTAATACTAAAAGAAATGGTGGTTGAACCATCAACCACCCCAATGAATGGAAGCATGGAGGGTCTGGTTGGGGAGACAAAAAAATGTCAGCCCGAAGTATCACAGAGGACAGTTTTTCCCATAGGTCCACATTGACCCGATTTTCCTTCCGATAGAAGGAAAAAGATAGGTCCATAACCTTCCTGAAGAGGAGAAAGGCATGCAAAATAATACATGCGAAGACATACAAGAAGGATACACACTGTTATTGGATAAATCCGTAAGTGCGGACACAAACCGATCTCCCTAGATCCACCTGGATCTAGAACAAAACAGGACAGAATAGGACGCTTTCATTAAGTTTTAAATATTGAATTTACTAAGAGGAAAGAATAAGTAACATACCTTATAATCGCTTCCTATAGTCTTTGTTGATCCCGCTTCGCTCCAGTGCTCTTGTGCAGTCAATATCAAAACAACACAAACCAACCAGAGTGATAGCGATAGCATAAACTCAATATAAACCTATGTATGTGATCAAGGAATCATACAATAAAACACAACAAGCTTTATAGGAAAGAATCATATTACTGTATCATATTAAATGTGAAAGAGAGATTACAA
>ML785434.1:347025-357129 GCA_009831015.1 Picea engelmannii
CTCCAAGGATTCTGAAACCATAGATCTGATAGCTACTCACAATCTATCTTGACAAAGAAAATCTCAAAGCCACTCCAACCAAGCTAATAATTCCAAGCCAAAGAACCACAACCAAGAACCATGAACCTCCAAGCTAACCTTCTCCATGAGAATTCCTCTCCTTTTATAAGCTGAAGAAGATAAGGTGAGGAGGTTAGGATGATCCCACTAAATCATGAAAGCGAGTAAGATCCAAACCATTCGGATGCCACCTCACCAAAGAAGCTTCCCCTTCTAGAAAATTCGAGAAACCGTACGTTTTTCCCACGTGCTGGAATGTTCGCACCCTAGCTATATAGCAACCTGCGAACTGTTCGCACCCTGGCTATATAGCAACCTGCGGGAATTTTTCATTCTCGAACCCTGCCTATATAGCAACCTGCAGTCATTCCTTTTTATAAGGATTTTACATAATAAAAACAACTTATTTTCTCAGGAAAGTTCTTCTTCCTTCTCTCTTCAGGAACTCAGGCCACTGTGACCCCTCTAAAGGCAATAGATAGGTTTACATCATTAACGATCATAGGGATGACGAAAATAATGTGTAACACACACCGGGAGAGGGAATGCATGACCCAGATATGTAGAAGAAAAGAGGAAGAAAACGTGAGGCTCTCCAACTAAGAAGAAGAATGGGAATATTAAGTTGATATGGTTATTGAAGAGAGAACGAGAAAGGATCTCTGAGAATTCATAGAAAAAATGACCTAAGAAAAAGTTCGTGAGCTTGATGCTGAGGGAGCATCTGATAAATCGCGAAAATACTGTGACATAGAAAGAACCTATGAGAAACTACAAATGTTCCCTAGTGATATCATGGCTTGGCACAGGGGTGGCCAGAGTGATAAGAATGAATGCCTATGAGCCCATGGTTGGGTGGAAAAGAGAACACCCACAGTCAGTTGGTCAGTGATCAACTGTAATAGATAAGTATTTCGTTTACCCTGTGCACTTAGATTGAAATGCATTTTTTGAATGTTTGAGTTTACTTATCTATGAGTTAATTGGGTAATGTTATGTTATTTACTTTTAGAGTTATATGCATGTGCATGCACTTTATAGTTGAAGGAATGAACCTTTGATATTCTATAAGTTTCAAATTGTTTCTCTTCTATAATCTTAGTGCTAGGAATACACATATACCCATCTAAGTATAAAATCTCAAAGGAGAGACCCGTGCATAGTGCTCAAGGCCAACACTTAGTGAAGTGTTGAAAGGTTCTCAAGGTGAGCGAGTGCAAGGAGTGTGCGGGAGACTTTTCTAAGTCTCAAGCTCATGAAAGATAGCTAGATTTAGGTCTCAAAAGGGAGGATTCCTATATTTGGAGGATGAGTGGACGAGATCAGTTCAGGAGGAACCAAAGTATTTCATGATTGTTGGGTCTGGAGAAGAAGCACAAGTGATAACACCTCCAGTCTTTCGGAGTTCACGAGTTCGGTAAATGTTGTGTGCTCGTCAAAAAGGAGGCTAATTATCTGAATTCCCAGAGCCTAAAGTTAATCTAGGTTGTTGGTAGTAGAGGGACATGTGGTCCTCAGATCAATGGTTATATAAAAGCTCGGTTCTCCTGCGAAATTGAAATACAATCACAAGAGAGTGCAAGTTTCATGAAGCTCTGAAGGCCGGAGAAAATCCTAGTCATTGGCATCAGGTGCACGTGGTGACAGATAGAGCGTGGTTTAGAGTTCGACACTCTGGAATATCTAAGGCTTGTTTTGATTTGGGTCAAGAAATCCCGAAGGCCAGAGTAGATATCGACTGCCCATTGTAGAGTGCATGTGGACCATTGATCAGAGTTCTCTTCTTGTTTGAAGTTCAGAACTTCAGAAGGAAGTGTGGTTCGAGTAGAGGAAACCTCAGTACACCAAAGTTACGAAGTGATGTGAACCATCAATTTGAGAATGCATCAGTATCCCTCATGTCCGTTGGATCCAGAATCTATTAAACACTTCGGAGAAGTCTTACTTCGTGAGGACAGTGATGTCATAAAATTAAACTCCCCGAATACCAGAGTTGTGAATAAACACGAACTGTAGATATAGAGGCCCTTTAGGATCTCTCCTAACCATTAGATCTAGACCATGGTCAGCCTATAATTGACCACTCTGGGAGAAAGGAGGAAGTCACACCATAAACTCCCCAAACGTCGAAGTTACAGAGTAACGTAGGTCATTGATCTAGGGGTTACATGGACACACCTTCACCCTATAATCGAAGGGCTTGGAAGGCTATCATTCTGGGGTGACATGGCATGTTGACGTCACCCAGGGTGATGTGTACCATGTCTTTCATGCCCCATTTCACATGGATATATATGTTTCATAGACCCTATAGGCCCATTAACATGTGACACATGTCACCCACTAAAGGAGCCACGTGGAGAGATTATGGGTTCCTTCAGAACTTCGAGAGTTCAAAACTCTAGGAGACTTGGGGTGTTAGAAAATATGCTCTCAAAAGGGACAAAGGATGAATATATGTGGCAACACCTCATGATTTTTGGATTTCAGGACTCCAGAGGATTTGCACGCAGAACGAAAAAGAGACGTTCAATGTCGAAGTGTCGAACATCGAACTCCCTTCTAGCTTATGTGTTCAATGAGGATCGTGTTCTACCGTTGGATTGGATGGTGTATGGAATTCCACCTTGGATGTAGGAATTTGGAGACAGTATGTATGAGGTGGACCCACGTGGGCTCAACATGGCCCTTGACAAATGACAACCAAAGAGCTTCAGGAGGCCATAAATTGCAACCTAGAGCTCGGATTTGAGCCTGGTAGAAGTCGTTAGAACACTACAAGTGAGAATAAGAGGATGGATATATTGGATAGAGGATTAGAGATGATTTGAGTACGTAAAACATTTGATTCCCCATTCCTTAAAAAGGTACTTAAGGGGTTGGGTGTGTTACAAATTGGTAGCGGAGCATGGAAACAACACTTGGCCTGCTTGGGCTCACAAAAGAATCAAGTAATTTTTCTTTCTTAGAAACATTTAAGGGAGAGGGACTACTACCCTACCCTAACTGGTAGATCATGATTCAGACACAGGCCTGGATGGGCCAAAGAACAGTCATGAGACTAGTTTACCAAGGCTAAAATGAGCCTGCTAAGAGTATCATCGTCGTACAAAAATCTTCTGCATAAGTCCATTAAGGATAAGGATGTAGATGAAAATTCAGTTGGGATTTTAACCAATGACATTAAATCATGCTAGTTTGTGGCAGAGGAAGCCTACCATTTATTTTTGGAAATGATGTTCAATCCTATAGGAAATGTGGCAGGTGGGCACTAATAGCAAGACTTGGATGTGAGTGGATTGAAAGGATCTGTAGCAGTAATAATTACTTCTTTAATGAAGGATTAAACCTTGTATATGCGTATGATCCCCCACGATTAGAGGATTAATGGAAATGGTAAGGTAAATTTTCTTGAACTATAATGGATGAAAATAGTTGTTGGAATAACCCAGTAAGAAATAAAAAAGGCACCCTATAGATTGAGAAAAACCTTCATGAAGGTAGGAGTGAAGTGACAAGAGCGAGTTCAAAATCTCATGGTTGTTCTATGGTAGTGTGTATCCCTATTAACATAAGGGTATGTCTATGCAAGACGAATTATTATGGTGACCATTCTCTGAAAAGGGGGAGCATGCACAACCCTCAAGTTTCGAAGAGACTTGAGAAACAAAATTTTGTTTCTAGGTACAAAAATTGTTGGGCAGTGTTTTTCTAATCAAGTCGATAAACAAAGCTATAGAAATATAGAGTGATTGAGTGAGAAATCACAACAACCTCCCTTTCTTGGTGGATAGGAAACTAATCTACTAGAATTCATGTGGGAGGAGGAGAGTGACCTCCATCCCTGGCTGTTGCTGAACAGAAGGAAGAATTATAGGTGTAATGGTTAAGACTGATTATGATCTAAAGATACCCTAGAGTTATGAACTAGAATAATTAGTAAGTAACATACTTAGAAATTGTATTTGGGCTTTAAGGGAATAGTCCAAATGTTATTAGACATTAAAATTTATTATAAATAAGGTAAAATGTTTGATTAAATGTTGATCTTGAATGTGGTAAAGGAAGTGTTGGGGAACTTCTAGATGCCCAATGGGTCATATTGACATCCATTGGTGGATGGTATCCATATATATATAGTTGGACCCTAGTGAGGGGAATCTAGAAAATGATTTCCTTAATCGAGAAGGTCTGTTGATCAAGACCAGTTGGAAGCTAGATTGGTTGTTTTGTTACCTTGAGCATGGTTATAATTGCCCAAAATGTATTTATGAGTGGGAAATTTTTTCTTGGAAGTTGAGGTAAGAGTGTTTTCTTTCTAGTTGTTATCATGTATAAAGGGAAACATAGTTATGACTATGTCCGTTAAACAGTCAGGTGGATGTCATGTGAGTGACTGCAAGTTCCCAACCGAGAGGGAAGCTCAATGTTGAGTATCTCTATGGAACTTGTCATGAGAATGGTAGTAAAATCCTTGGGAGAAGGATCTGGAAGTTTGATATCTCCATGAAGGACATGGAAAGGGGTACAAGCAATGATATTGCATGATGAATGTTTAGCTATGTTTGTATATGCTTGAGTGCATGAATTTGATGCAATGCGAGGTTGCTTGATATGAAGATTGATATTAATACCAAGTAGATATGAAGGATATTAAATGTGCAAGTGATGCATATATATGATGTATGAGAACATGTATACTAAAGGCACGATGTGACTTCCTAAATGAGTGAAATGTAAGGTAATAATTGCACTTACCAAGATTGAATGAATACCATGGATGCATTACCAACTGTATTCTAAAGAGTCATGAAAGTTTGATTTTGAATGATAGCTTGAAGGGAATGTGTTTCATTCCCTCAAGAAGGGCTAGTATAAACAAATGAAAGAGTAAATGAGCAAGGATTCTCCTTTTTCATGATAAAAGGAAACATGATTATGCCTTTGAGGATTGCATGAGAACAATTGTGAACAATCATGAGTTAAATGATTTATGATTATGCATGTAGTTAAGTGCATCATGAATGTAAGATTAAAAAACAAGGAATATGTGTGGATAAATAATATGGAGGCATAAAAAAGATGCATGCTTATATTCCTTATGGAATATTTGGTAAAAAATTGAAGCTAACTCAAGGTTGAGGCCATTGCAGATAGTGAAGGATATGTAATAAGGAAGTTGCATGATGAAGGAGTTCCCTGTGGAGGAACTGTGTGTAGAATGCATAGGTTCATGATTCATTATGAACAAAAGGTTTGCTATAAAAACATGCTAGTTTATCCAAAAGGTTAGGGTGAGCCTAACCAAGGCTTCTCAAGGAAAAGAGCAGGAATATCCCAATGAGAAGTAAATTGCAAAAGCAAAGAAGGGGAAAAGGGGGAATAATTTTCTCACTTAAAAAAAAACTTGGAATTGCTTACAAAGTTGTAGGTCTTAAAAGAGCAGTTGTGGAAACCAGTACAACTGGTAAAAGGAAAATAAACCCCCAAGTATGATTAAATGAATAGGCTTGGATGAGCCGTGTTAAGTAAATCTAGTAAGGCCTTGGAGTAAGGAAGATGGACTGAAAGGGGGAAGAGCCATTAACTCCTTTCTTGTTATATATTATATTTTCTCTGGAATGAGAAACTGGTGTGCGGATAAAATTAAATGGTTTGACACCATAGTGATGATGGTTGTATGACTGTAGAAATAATTGAGAATTGTTTGTGTTGCACTCATGAAAAACATTAAGGATAATGGGATGAAGTGCCTATCTGAAATTTTTTTATTGACTAGAATGCTATGATACATGAATTTTTATTTTACATAACAAATAATATATTTATGATGTATGACATGTGTAGAAAGGAATTAGAACTATTGAGAAAGACAATTTCCAATGATGGACAACCTCAAGCAAAGGATGACTTTGAGAAGATTGTTGTTAAAATATTGTTGAAGGGACTTTAAAAGTCCCCATAAAGCACCATTGATGAGGTAATATCAGAGAGGGTGATAGAAGCCATAGTAGGTATAAAAATGTCCATACCTATGTGGTATAAGTCATGAAGGAATTTGGTAAGAATCCCTTCTGAAAATATCTCATTATCTTAAAGGTATGCAAATAATTGTGAGTGGTTGTTGTATGCTATTGCGACCCAAGCGGGGTAAGATTCTGGAAAGAAGAATCTGAACAATAGAGAGAGAAATTCTATTCCAGTCAAGGATGATTTATAATCCTTGAAATAAAATGCATGAGTAAAGAGTACCATGGGTACAATGACCAATCTAGGGAGATTGGGAATAAAGGTGCTCATAGTTAGCACATTGCATGGAATTACTTTGAGGAAATGCATGTTTGCATAAAGGGAAGACAATGGATTTTCCATTAAGGAAGGAGGACCTTCCAATATTTTAATTACATTGTATAGGTGTTAAAGAAAAGAAAATTTGGGTGTCCATGAGTGTTGGCACCCTGGTTACTAATGAAGGAAGAATGCTTGGGTGTATTCAAGAGAAACTTATAGTTTCATATGTGTTGATTTGGGATCATGATCAACATGTAGTAGGAAGTAAAATCCTGTTGCAATAATGAACGAGAATGAATAAGCCTATGGTGAAGAGGTTGGTTAAGCTCCAACACACCATGGCAAAGTTCTTTTCATAAAGTGTGGAAAACTTGAAATCAATGCAAGGGTGCATTGGGTGTGAATGTGGCCATGAATATTGGCACATTGACTAAAGACATTTGATATTTGAATTGCAATTGGAAAATTTAGTATGTTGAAAGGATGCATACGTAAACAATGATATTTCCTTTTGCTTTGTATCCTTGAATAGATGGAAAATAACTTGGACTGTTAGTATGAATAGTTTTGAAAATATAAAGTGCATGAAAACTAACAATTTGTTTGCTTGAGGAATGTTGAAGTTGCAGGAAGAAAAGGGTCTTGAATATGGTAGTGTTATAATCCCATAAGGAAGACTGCTTACCTACTGAGCCAAACTGTGAGGAATGGTATTTCCTTCTTGAGAAAATGAATTTGATTGTTAGTATGCACAGTTTTGAAATTGTTTGTGAGCCACTACAAGTGTGCAATGAAAATATAGTGTGCATGAAAAGTAACAATTTATTTGGCCAAGGAATGTTGAAGTTGCAGGAATAAAGGGTCTTGGATATGAAAGTGTTGTAAGACATAAGGAAGACCAATTTACTGCTAAGCCAGACTGCTATGGGAAGAAAAATCCCATACTTGTGAATCCGGTTCCTGTGTGGAATAGATCTGAAAAACAAAATGTGGAATTTGGAAATCTGTGGGTGACATATTTGCAAGAAATATCTAAATTTGAAATTGATGATAATTTATCATAATTTATGTATACCTGTGATACAGGTGAGATGAAAAACATCTATCTAGGGAGGACAGGTGAAGTCTATTGGTATGTTTACAGGCGGAGTGTGGTTTTCATTGATGGAAAGAACAACAATGATGTTAGCACGATTACAGGCAGAGTGTGCATGGAAAGAACAACAACAAAGACACAACAAAGCTCGAGAAGCTCAGGAGGAATAGCATAAGTATGCAGAGATCAACACTTGGAAAGAAGCATAAGATTAGGAGGAGGAGTGGCAGTGGCCATCAGATCACAATCCACACAGGAGGAGCGTGCAGAGGAGGATATTAGACCTCAGCCATCGGATTGGAGCATGAAGGAAAAACAACGGTTAGATCCAATGGAGCTGCAAGGAGGATAATCCCAAGAGTCATTCAACACTCCAAAGCTGCAAAGGAATCCTAGCTGTTGGAGACAGAGGACATGTGGTGAGAGATCAACATTTCGTTGACTCGCGAGTTGGAGAAGTCAAAGATGAGAGTTGTAGGAACTCGCGATATGCAAAGTCATGAAATGATCTGAGCCGTCGGATCACTGAGGATATGGGCCATTGATATGGAGAAATTATTGGATATTGGGAGTTGGAAGAGTTAGTGTTGGCTCCTATTCAAACCCCTGACATGCAAAGTCATGATGAGATCTGAGCCGTCGGATCGAAGAAGATATCTGGACCGTTGATCTGGAAAGTGAAGTGCTCAAATGTTTGGCCCATGGTCATAGCCAAGGTCACATCATCAAAGGATGAAGGGTGGAGATAGCACGCTTATAAGCTCCATTTGGGATATCACGAGTTGGGAGAATCGATGTAACTCACAATAGGAGTTCATGATAAGTGAATTCGTCAAGCACCCTTTTTCCTTGCCCTGGTCACAACTGGAGGTCACATCGTCGAAGGATGAAAGGAGGATCTAGCATGTCACTGGTCTCCATATCGGAGATCATCAAGATCATGACACACCCTTTTGATTAGCAAGCAGTCACATACAACGGTCACATGGAGAGAGAATAGAGGAAGGAGCTAGCGCTGCTAAGCTCCATTTTGGATATCGCGAGTTGGAAAAATCAAGGTGACTCGCAGTCGATCACTCGATATGAGAAATCATGAAACACATTTTGAATAGGCATTTGGTCACCACCGGTGGTCACGTGAAGGAAGAGGATAGTAGCCGAAGAATCCATAATTGACTAGTTGTAATTGCCAGAACGCAGTGATGAAATTGGCCAGAGAACTCGAGGAGCTACAGGGTGATCGCCAGAGGAGCTGAAGAGATTCGAGGTAACTGCCAGTGGAATGAAGACTGATCAGAGAGACAATTGATAGATGGAAAAGTGTCAAAGTCTGTAACTACAACAAAGAGGATAAAGCTCGACTGTGACAAAGAAGACGAAGATTCACAATGCAAGAGAAGGAAGAGAATCTTAGCATAACGACTAGTGATGATGAACGCATGGAGCTAACCACCAGAGAAGATGAATATTTTCCATGATGATCAGGAGATGAATCGACATGGGAAATTGATGCAGAACAATGAGGCAGAAAAGAGTATGTAGTGGTATAGCGCATGGAGCATGCAGTTGCTGCACAAAGAATATAAAAATGTAGAACAATGAAGATATTGGTGTTGCGGTTGAGAGTGATTCATGTGAGAAGAGAGATGTTGATGCAAGAGAGAAGAGCAGCGTAGCAGAACAATGATGAGACTGGGAGTTGTAGCTTCCATCTGGTTGCAGCCAGAAAAACTAGGGTGGAAGCGTGGTGCAAGGGAGAACTATTGTTCTCTATTATACAGGTCGGTGCCTGTGTGACTGGAAGTTGGTGCTTCCATCCAGTTGGTGTTGGAACACTTAGGGAGTTGGTGCTTCCTTCTAGTGGGTGCTAGAGAAACCGGGGAGTTGGTGCTTCCTTCTAGTGGGTGCTAGAGAAACCAGAGAGTTGGTGCTCTCATCAATTTGTAGCTTGCAAAACAGAGGTGGTAGCCTCACAATGAGTTGGTGCTCATAAGAATGATAATGTACAAAAAATAAAGATTACTTATGATATCAAGAAGAAGAGGTTTTTTCCCTTTATGGGTTTCCTCAGGAAATATCTGTATATGTATATTTCATATGTGTGATTGATGTTGTATATTCTGTTGCTTACCTCCCTGAATTACTGTGATTGTCATTGAGTGATTTGTAAAGAGTTTAAAGCAAGAATAATTGTTTAAGCACTGTAACAACTGATTCACCCCCCCCCCCTCTCAGTTGTCCAACAATTGGTATTAGAGCTGGCCCCTTTTATCTAAGGGTATATCCTAGAGCATAAACATGACTAGCCATGAAGGAACTTCACCCAACAAGGCCCCTCTGTTCAATGGAACAAACTTTGCCTTCTTGAAAGTTAGAATGAGGACCTACATAATGGATTTAGGTGCAGATATATGGGATGTGGTAGAGACTAGTTATGTAAAGCCAGGTATACTAGCTAATAAGGATGACAAGCTATAATTCATATTCAACGCTAAGGATATGAATGCTATTTTGAGTGGGCTTGCAGAAGAATAATTTGTAAAAGTTATGCACTTAGAAACTGCCAAAGAAATGTGGGACAAACTCATTAGAAGTTATGAAGGTAATGAGAAGGTAAAGGATGCCAAGCTTCAAACCTACAGAGTACAGTTTGAACA
>ML785435.1:18440-39696 GCA_009831015.1 Picea engelmannii
ACAATGGGCATTGTTGCCCTGGATTGTTGACTATATAATCCCCTGGACCCTTGGATGCAAAGAAAATAACAAGTGGGAGAATGTTGGGTATGTGTTATATTCTTTGCATGTGTGTGTGTGGGTGCGTCAGATACGACAACTGCGGATTTTGTTATTTTTAGCAGTTTTGTAAATTAATCTCGGATTAAGGGATTAGGGTTTGGTATCTACGGAATACCTAAAAACATTGTATATATTGTATGGTGAATGGTGAAATTCGATATAATGAATATAAGAAAGGTTTTTCCAGTTGAGGGTTTCCGGTATAAAATCTCTGTGTACTCTGTGTATGAGTCATTGATTAATTTGTGTATTGCTTAAGAATCTATATGAATTGCTTTACTTCGCAGGTTTAAAACTTACATGTTGTTTCCATGTCTCCCATGGAGCCTACTACCTCTGTAGTGAAATCCTCTTCTTCCAAATTTTGGCCATCTATAAAGGCCCTATGCTTCTTCACCATACCTCCCTCTCTCATATAGATCTCTTGTTTTAGAACAACCTTCCTCTTTTTGCTGAAAAAAAATCAGAAGGAGGGATCTCAACTCTGGAGATAGGGGTGAGATCACTAACATATATGGCTCCCATCTGTGGGAGTCCAAAGGCAGACTGTAAAGGGGTTAAGGAAGCTATGGGACTTCCTAGCTCTGTAAATATTGTTTCTCCTACAGCCTTAGGTATATTGACATCAATAGTAGATGATGAAGGGGGAGTGGACTTACTGGACTCAGGAGGTGTCCCAGACCTCCTCTCTGTTTCCATCTCTAGATTTTCTATCTGTAAGACCTCTTTATTTTGCGAAGACCTTTCAGTCTCTTGTGGAATTTCCTCGGGATTGACTTTATCCTATGCTTCTTGTCCAAAGCCTGGAGGAGTATCCTCTTGCTCCTAAGGAAGGGTGATTGCTTCTCCTTACAGTACTTTGGGCATACCACTCCGTCTATGCTTATGGAAGGTCTGAAAACTAGCTTGCAAGTCGAACAACAATGTCTTTACCCTCTCTAACACCTCCTTATAGGTCCTAGTCCCTTTGAACATGTCATCACAAGGGGACTTCTCATGTTCATAAGAATTCATATTACAGTGGGCCATGTGATTTCCCACTAACTGGTAAGGGTCGTGTTTTCTATGTTCGAGGTCTACCAACTTGAACTCCTCCAGTGTTGCCTCTTCAACTTTGGAATGACCCAATTTGACTAGTGAAAATTTCCCAATCTGAATGGGAAAAACCGGTCAATACTTCTTTTGAGCCATCTTTAGTTCTATCCCAATTCCACATGTTACTATTTGATGAGCTACCTTCCTACACAATAGTCTGTCAGGGAGGAATTTTGGGAGTGCATGTGGAGGGATTAAACATCCAAAAACTCTGATGTAGGAGAAATTCTCCTCTATAAACTAGTTAGCAACTGCCCTGATGCTTCCTATGACCAACTCTGAAATGCGGGGAGGTGCACAGCCGTACAACATCTGATGTAGTGGTATCACCACAAAATGATAGATTTCATAGAATGAGTCCTTGGCATTTTCTTCCCAAAGTTTAGAATGATATTCATGAATAGGTTTCGGGTAAGTCGTATTCCAACTCCAATTCATCAAAGGGAAAGGAGTTGTGAAGCATATAACATCCATGATGTATGCAGACATATATTGGTTGGCCTTTGGATCTTGTAGTCTGATATTCCATGACCTCCTTCGCTATGTTATCAGATAAAATCTTATTCCAATTGAAGTTGTAACCTTCTGTTGCCTCGTGCAAAAGAGGTACCCATTCTGCAGGAAAATGGGTAGGAATTTTCTTCCCGAAAAGTCTACATAACATCATCGCCACATAGACCATATACTCATTTAATGAGGTTGTGGCGTAAATACCATGGGTGTCAGCCTGAATTTTTTTGTGTGTCTCCACCAGTATTTGATTATGCCAAGATACGTTTGGTCTGACTCAAAACATTATTTCCTTTGAAACTCACTCACAAAATATTTATCATAAATATACTTGGGACTGGGAGACAGTTTATACATTACTTGTATATGCTCTGGTCTGAAAGAGCCAATGACGACCCATCAGTTTTCCAGAATGCTTCTCGTCTGCACGTTTGTTCTCTCTAAGGCCCAATTGATCATGTCATTAGAAGTCATGAGTCGCAGTCGTATAGCTACTTTGTGAAGCTTAGACTCTACTATGTATCGTAGTTCATTGTCGGCAACATGAGGGAAATTCTTAATTTCATAATCCAGAGTTTCGAAAATTTGCCTCCAGGATTTAATGGTATCGATGGCATGCGGTATTGTATCAAATACAATGTCTCCATCTGGACTCGAACTTTCTGCAACTTCTTCATTTTTCTTGGGTGCCTTCTTACGTGCCATGATGTTTGCACTGGACCAGAAACCCGTTTACAGAGGAAATATTTATAAAACTAGATAAATGTGACTTGCTACAAATGTAAAGGATAAGAATGAAGTTCGAAACACGGGACTTTTATTAAACCCTTAATTTGTGTTATAACAAGGGTACTGACACAAGCGATGAAAATTTAATGCTTTAATGGAAAGATATGCCTGGAGATACGCTTTCGCGTCAAAAAATATCTCCATTTATCCGTTATTAATATTGTCGTATATTGGCGATTTCAAAACTGGAGTTTCGAAAATCGTTGCCTTCCTCAATTCCCGAAATGTGAAAGGCAACTTAGTTATCACTAATCCTGTTTTGAAAACAACTTAACCTTAATCTTAGACTTTGCTTAAAGAAAACGCTATTTCGCATTTCGGAACTTCAGGGATCCTGTTGTCAAAAGATATGTCATAAGCAAACCTCGGATCGTGGAATTGCGATGGGATTAGTGAGGCACTAATCATTCGTATTAAAGTTGTAATTAATCAAGATTAGTGATTAATTATTTTTTTACTTTTTGAAAAATCAAGGATCAAAAGTTCGAAGGTTGAGAGTTCGAAAACGCTTTAGTAGAAATAAACCCGAATCGTGAAATATCAAGGGAAAGATGATTGTGTTTGGGAGTTTAATTAATTACGGATTCAAGAGTACTTTGTGGAAAGTGACGGAAATAGTAACATTTATTTCTTCCCCCTCTTTTTTTTTTTAATTTTTTAATATTTTAAATGGTTTCAAGATTTCGGCACCAAGAAATTGGTGTGGTTGAAGATCATACATCGAGAAAAATCGAATCTCGAAACCCAAAAAGGAACGAAATACTCTGACTCCCTTTTTTGGACTAAGGGCGGCTCCATGACTTAGGAAAAGATGAAGCTTCAGTTTTAAAGGGTAGAAAAATTTAAACTTTGTGTCAACACACTGTAATACAAATATGTGGTTTTTACTGTTCATTAGTGTTTTGTGTTAGTTGTGCTCCTTCAACTTCTTTACCACGGTACATTGCAATAAGATTACATGTTATTTATCTCCAACAGGTGTCATATTATGCAAGCGTTTCATTTTGGCCCCATTTTCTTGGATGTGAAGCGTTGCCTCGTAATGGTGAATGGAATGCATTATAATTCTGGTAATGAAAGAGAGGCGAGCTTCAGTACAATAGCTCCTTCAAAATCCAGGTTAAAAAGATGAGAACAACATATGGACTCGTAGAACTTCAAGATCAGGCGCACTCGTAGAAATTCAATACTAGAGGTTGTGTACCTTCTTTTGGGCTATCTGTTTCTTTTCTTTTATTTCCCTCTTTTATTCTCTTGATTACTTACCTTTATATATTATGCCCATCTTTCTATGATCCGGTCATGTTTTGGTTATTAAATGGTATCTTACTTCTTCTTGGGTGTATGTTCCTTTTCTTTTATTTTCCTCATTTATTCTCTTGATTACTTACAGTGATATATTGTGCCCATATTTCTATGATCCGGTCATGTTTTGGTGATTAAATGGTATTTCAGTTCTTTTCCTTTTTTCTGTGATCAGCTCACGTTCTGGTCATTAAATGGTACTCTAGATATTTTTAGAGAAAAAAAATTTTATATTCTTGGTTATTTAATGGGAGAAATTTGTTTTAATTTGCTAAATATATTAATGTTTCTTGGGAACATAAGGGCCATAGCATTTGCAGCATCACTTTATTCGGTTTATAGAAGTCTTAGGACAAACCCTTGTTGCATCACTACATAATTATTATGAAGTCATTTTGGCTCAATGATTTTTCATAGATCTTTTATAATTTTCATTTTTTTTTATAATACTTTTAACATTGTTGCATGCACAGTAGATTTATGGGAGTCTATTCATTTGGAACCTTGATTTCACTCTCAGATTCATGGATCGCCGAGCTACCTTCTGTACTTTGGATCAAGTTGTGAGATATACAGATTATTATCATTTTATTATGAAGATGTTAATGTGGATTTAACATACCGTAAACTAAGATCAACTCTGTGATACCGCACATCCATAGTCTGATGGTTAAAATGTAAAATGTACTATGCAGGATGATTGTTAGTTTGATAGTCGGAAAGTTAATAGTGTGTGGGTTTTTATATTATTAACTTTGTGGTTGCAAACATTTACATCACTGTACTTGATCTTTATGAGAGCAAGAGAACAACAGTTCCTCAAAACAATTTGGCATGAAATGCATTTCATTTCATATTATATAAGTTATAATAATGTATTAGTAATTAGATAGTTTCTCTAAAACTTATTGGAAATTCCTTTCAAATGATATCTATATAATTTATTGGACATTCCTTTCAAATTATATCTATATAATTTATAGAAATTTATTGGAAATTCCTTTCAAATGATATCTATATAATTTATTGGACATTCCTTTCAAATTATATCTATATAATTTATAGAAATTTATAATGAGAAGCTCATAAAAATTTTCTTTAGATAATGAGCAGGTCGGTCATAAAAGCCTTTTTTTTTTACATAATGAATAGGTTTCACAAATAAAAGTCATTTCTGTTTTACATATGAAAGAGATGCCATTGAAATTTATGAACTTAAATTTATGAACTTTTTGAAGGGACAAAACTTTTACATTGAAATTTATGAACTTTTTAAAGGGACAAAACTTTTAAATTTATGAACTTTGTGAAGGGAAATAACTTAAACGAAGCTTTATATCTTTAGTGTTATTAAATATATCATTAGTGTAATATTTTTCTTGAAATTGCAAATAAAATTAAGTGTTCTTCAAATTCAAAATAAAATTGCACATAATTAACACAACCACATTAGTAAAGGTTTGAATAATAAACATTAGTGCGGAGGTGGTATGGAAGGGTGGTTTGGCGGATTGTTCGGAGGGGGGGTAGGCGGTAAATGGTAAAGAGCATGGGGATCCAAGTTAACAAGAATGTGACACGTTAGGAGGGGCCCACCCGGGAAATACCACCTGCTTGGACCCCCCCCCCCACCGTTAAAGGAAGAATGGTCAGGGGGGTCCGATATCCACTACCAACCGTAGATTTGAGCACGCGTTGATGGACCGCTGATATTAACACGCCTTTTAGCACAAAGCACCAAACATAATATATCACCACAAAACTTAGGATAAATCCTTTTTATGGGTTTTTTGTTGTTCCCCTTCCTTCATTTTGTCACCAAGGGGTCAAGATATAACATTTTAACTCAAACCAAAGGATTTAACCAACTTTACATCAATCTTATTGAAATGAAAAGCATACTAACCTCTATCCTACTCTAATCACCTAGCAGAATTAACCCATATTAGACTGTTGGGCTAAAGAATTAATCTAACCTAGGACATTTTACCAAGTTTAAACAATTTGATCAAACTGATTCACTAACCTATCTAACTTGGCCAAGATTAGACTATTTAAGTTTATTCACTAACCTATCTACATAAATTCAAATGACTTGAACATGGTTTAGAAAGTATGAATCGAGTCATTCTTATTGCATGGGGTTTTATCATTTTTCTTTTCATACCCTCTTTTATTCTTTTCTCTTTTTTATTTGTTTATTTCTTTTTATTTTCTTTCTCTTTTTTTTTCTTTTTATTTTTTTTTCTTTTTCTTTCTTTTGTAAATCATTTGTAGAATAAAATATTATTTACAACAAAAATACAACTAGAGAGAGGGATTTCTAGTCACCAGTTGATCCTATGAAACATAGGGTTATAACAATGGCTCCACCTTGGGATGGTGCTCTCTTTGTGAGGTGCCAAGAACCTGCTACCTGATATTTTTGAAAATTTCTCTCCAATGCTTCTGCAACTTTATTTGTTTTATTTTGACAATAAATCTGGCGATACTAGTTAGTGGCTTAGGGCCTTCTCTCCGGGCTTCAACCACTTAATCAACAACACCCACACATAACATGAAAAATAAAAATGGTTTGTACAATGAGGTGAATGGTTAAAAATATTTATTCTGGTGGAACATAATGCTTGACAGGAATGATTTTAAGGATGGAAATTTATTTTAAAATGTAGAAACCGTGGCGAATATTACTAATCCTTAATATGCCAACTATAAATGTTTGATGATATTTTTGTAAAAATATTCAAATTTTTAAGGATTTTATATAGTTTTTATAAAATTTTGGCGATTTTTAAGGTAAAATAATTTTATGCTATAGAATTTGGGCTAATCATTTTTAAAATAGCGAATCACTTTTTTGGAAAAACCATGGAAAATTAGCCCATAAAATCATCCCTGCTTGAGCATCCTTCCATTGATAGGTCCTCCTGGAAGATCTGATCCTTCTGTGTCCTTGAGTACAAATGCATTGTTTCCTCTAAATGCTTGGATGATGTAAGGCCCTTTCCACAGATTGTCGAACTTCCCATGCTTTCCCTTGTCTTCATTTCTAGAATCTCATTTCAGTACTAGATCACCCAATTTGAAATCATCTTCTTTGGTTCTTCTGTCAAAAACCTTCTTGATGCTTTCTTGAATTACCTGGGTCTGGTTATATACCTCCTATCTGGAATGTTGTAGTTGGATCATCTAATTGATTCTCCTTTGGGTGTCATTAGGCTCTTCCTATACTTCTTGTAACAGTTTCATAACAAGGACTCCCAAATAAGTGGGGAAAACTACATCAATGCCATATACCAACTGATATGGAGACATACCAATTGATCTTTTTGTGGTTAACCTATCAGCCCAAAGTGCATGAACCAACTTGTTGTGCCAAGATTTATTATTTTCCTGCAACATATTTTTTAATGATATTTACCAAAATTTTATTGGGGGACTCGGCCATTCCATTTCCCTGAGGGTAATAGAAGGTGGAGTGTCCCAAAGTAATCTGGTACTTGTTGCAAAATTCAACTAGCTTTTTTTAATCTAAAAGTTGTTGCAGTATCAATTATAATCTTTCTAGGAAAACCAAAACGAGAGAGAATGTTATTTTCCATAAATTTAATGATTACAATATTTGTGTCCTGTCGGGAAGGTACAACTTAAATACACTTTGTAAAGTAGTCTGTAGCTGTGATGATCCACTTATGTTGGCCTGAGGAAGGTGGGTGGATCTCGCCAATAAATTCTAAACCCCATTGTTGGAATGGAGCTTCAACTGAAATAGGTTTCAGGGGAAAAGGCAAGAGTTTCCTTTCACCTTCAAAGACCTAGGACTTGTGAAAGGAGGTGACCTTTTTATGCATATCTACAAACAAGGTGGGCCAGTAAAAACCAGCTCTGAGAATCTTGTTAGCAGTATTTTTCCAACTCAAATGCTTGCCACAATCTCCTTCATGGAAATCCTACAATGCCTTGTCAGCTTCATCCTTTAATAAACAATTAAGCAAAATTCCCCCAGCATCTTTCCAGTATAGATTTCCATCCATAATACAAAATTTCAATGCTTTAAGTTTCATAAATCTATCTTTAGTCTTAGTTAGACCAGGAGGAGCTTGTAAATTATGCAAGACAAAGATGAGGTCTACATACTAGGGATAATTTGAGAATACCTCTCTGACATGTGGAGTTGCCTGCTCTTCCTGTTCATCAACTACAACTAAGAAGATTATGTCCAAGGAATGAAAATTTGATTCAGCCATTAGTTTGGCTAAACCTTGACCCTTGATCTATTTAGTTGGTTTAATTTCTATGTCATATTCAAGGATCACTGCAATCCATTTCCCTCTCCTTCCATCTGGGTTATCCTGAGTCAAAATATCCTTTACCACTGCATTAGGAACATAAGCAATAGTATGTGAATGGAGAATGTAAACTCTAAAATCTTTTATTGCTTTTACCAGGGAAAAAGCGTGTTTCTCCATTATATTGTAGTTCAGTGCATCATCTCTCAATGGCTTATTGAAAAAGGTTATGGGTTGTTCATGTCCTTCTTTGTTTTTCTATAATAGTACTATTGCAATGGTGTGTTCATATGCAAAAGAGAATAAATATAAGTCTTTAGTGTAATCTAGACTTATCAAGACCGAGGCTTGTGTAAGTACATGTTTTACTTGCTCAAAGGATTGTTTAGACTCAGTGTTCCACTTTATTTTTGTGTCTTTTTTAAGCATATTTGTAATGTTCCTGAGGAGTTCTGCCAAATTGGGTATGAATCTTCTCAGAAAATTTATTTTACCTATGAAGGATTGCAATTCCTTGATGTTTCTGGGCTGCTCTAACTTCTGGATGGCCACAATTCTATTGGGGTCTATCTCGATTCCATATTTAGAGATTATATTCCCTAGAAGCTTTGCCTTCTTCTAAACCAAAAATGGTTTTCTTGAGATTTAATGAGATCCCAAAATTTCTGCACTTTTCGAACACTCGTATGAGGTGTTGTAAATGTTCCTCACCTAATTTTGAGTAGACAGTAACATCATCCAAGTATATGAATATAAACCTACCGATCTCATCCACAAAGGCAATGTCCATTGCTCTTTGGAAAGTAGCACTAGCCTTCATCAAACCAAGGGGAATTTTCACATACATGAAGGTGCTCAAGGGTGTGGTGAATGTTGACTTTTCTTGGTCATCCGGGTGGACAAGAACTTGGTTATATCCAGAAAAACCATCTAGCAAAGAGCTCCTACTGGCTCCAACTACTTTTTGTAAGATGTGATCCATTTTAGGCAGAGGGTAGTTTTCTTTGAGGGAGACTTTGTTGAGATTCCGGAAATCAATGCAGAGCCTGATTTCTCCAATTTTCTTTCTAGTAGGAACAAGATTAGAAACCCATTTTGAAAATCTTAGAGAAACTATTAGTTTTGCATCATACATCTTTTTAATCTCTTTTTCTATCAAGGGCAGTAACTTTGGATTGATTCTCCTAAGTTTTTGCCTGAAAGGTTTATGTTCTTCTTTTATTGGGATTTTATGTTGTATGATATTGGTGTCATAAGACTTCAAATCTTCATAACTCCAAGCCAAGACATCTACAAATTCCTTGCACAGATCAATATATTTCTGCTTTTTCTCTGGAGGTAAATATTTGGATAGCTTGATCATTTTCGGTTTTTCATGTGTTCATATATTACATTCCTCAACCTCTCTCCCAGTGGGTTCTATTTTTGGATTTTTTGCTACATCATTGAAATCAAATAGGTATTCTAAAGGAACTAACCCTCTAGGTAAAATGTTATTCTTTAATTGTAAAATGTCTGAGTCTTCATATTTTACATTTATTTCATCTGAATCTACTTGGTTTACACTATCATTTTCTAGGTTTGGTTTATTTACACTATCATTTTCTAAGTCTGATTTATTTACACCATCATCATTGCTATCTAAATCAATATTGATTTATTTACACCATCATCATTGTTATCTAATTCAATATTTGTACACTCAAAATAATTTTTAGACTGTAGGAAATCTTCAATCTGTTCATCGTTGCCAAATACTTGCCAGTACTTGATGTTGTCTGGGACAGTCGGGTTGCATTTCACCTCTCCAGTGTATTGGCGCTTTTTATGGAAAGGTATTTTAAATGTGGTTGTTGATGTAGCCAGTCCATCCGCAAGTATATTTTTCCCTCTAGGCATTACCTGCAAGTCAATTTCAGTGAAACATTGTAGAAAATCCAAAACAACATTTCTATAATCTCTAAGTCTAAAATGTTTTGCAGAATACTCACCTTTAATTTGTTTAACAACAAGTTCATCCACCTCTTACCATAATTCTTTTGGCACCATGTTTCTTTAACAGCTTCAGACCGAGCATCAATGCTTCATACTCTGCTATGTTATTGGTGCAATGGAAGTTTAATTTGTAAGAGTGACTTTCTAAATACCTTTCCTTATGATTATGTATCCACACCCCAGCTCCAACTCCTTCTTTACTGACTGATCCATCGAAATCCATACTCCAGAGAGGTTCTAGTGTTTCATCAATTTTTGATTTACTTTCCTTAGTGATTACTTGATTTTCCTTCGATCTAGATGCATCATCCTCTAATTGTGCAATTTGATTATCCAAGTCACTATAATTATATAAAATGAAGGTGTCCAGGTCTGAGTGAACATAGTACAAAGGATAATTATGCAACTTTTCTTGACTGTTGACCATGTACTTCATCAGAGTCTCTCTGTACAATATTCTTTGTTTTCCAAATATAGGTATGGTGGCATAAGACATAGCTAACTACAAAGTGCCCTTTAACTTAGCACCCCAAGACCTGGATAATAAGATACCATATTTCGGAGGAATGTCTACAACCACAATATCCATGACCATGCTCTTAGTTGGGATCTGTGCCAGGGTAATACACAGATATTTAACCAGACCTATGCATTTAACCTTGCTAGAGTCAAAGGAGTATAAGTCCTTATAAGTCCAGGTAATGTCAAGCCCCAGCTTCTCCATCACAGACTTGGGCATGAGATTGTGAAAAGCATCAGAATCCAGCATAGCATTGTGTAATGATTTTTCATGAATATTCAGACTGATATAGAAAGGCAGAACATAACCATTTCCAATTTGTCCCTCAACTTCAGGACCAAAAAGTATCTCAGGTTGATCATTTGCTACATTTACAGTATCCGTACATACTACTGGTTCAACATTTAATGCTTTTGTTCCCATTTCTGGTTCTATGCTTAATGCTTTGATCACATGTGACCTGTAAGAATTTTTTCTCATTAGTTCTAATAGGGGAATGGGAATCTTCAATTTGGTTAATTCACCTTCCAAGATGAAAGTAGTAGAAGTTATGTTTTGGCTTTGAGAATCAAGTTTATCAGCCACATTTTTTTGTGCAGTAGTATTAAGTTGACTTGTGGATGTAACTTCGGTCTGAGATGTTCTTGGTGAAGATTCAGGAGTCTTCTTTGCATGGGTCTCTACATTCTTCTTTTCAAAGCCTTTATTAGGAGAAGTATCTGAGGGTTTCTTTGCTTCAATAACTTTCTTAGTTTGGTTTTCGTTAGACTTATTGCTTCTTAAATTGTATTGTTTGTGGACCTCCATTATGGAATTTTCAAAATCCTATTGTTCAGATTCTTCATCTTCCTCATTTAACTCTGTCTGAGAAAGTAGAAACGGTTCATGTTCTTCCTGAGTGAGAAAAATGGACTCATTGTCATTAACCCCCATAAGGTTTATGTGAATATCGTCTAACTCCTCAATTATCTCCTCCCCTTCATCGGCATAGTTTTCTTGCATAGGTGGTCTAATCTGTTGATCATGACCTCTATGTTCCCTTTGGTCTCTGGGATCTCTCTCTCTCGGATCTGGGGAGGGTTCCTTTTGAAATTTGGATTTTGAATCTGAGGAGGAGGTTGATTCTCCCTGGGTGGATTCTTGTTAGTGATGGTTAGCCTTTCCATCATTCTCTCCATAGTTCTGACTATGGAGGCTAATTTGGTATTTGAAGAGGAAGTGGAAGGCTCTTCCTTGATTGTAACTCTTCTTTCAGTTCTCTGTCTAGCTCTCCTGGCTAACAGATTGGCTTAAACACTTACTGCACTCTTTCGCATATCTTCTAGGGTGGTCTAATTTCTCTCTCTTAGTTGATAGGACATATCATCATCAAATCCATCAGGGAACTTGATTAAGGACAAACCTTGAGGAGGCTTGATATCAGTAGGAATTGCATTATAAATATTATTGAAATAAAAGAAATAGTCTTGCACTGTTTCCCCTTGGTTCCTTTTGATATTTTCATATTCTGATAAAATCTGAAGAGGGTTTTTTTTTACCTCCCATCTGTTGAGAAAACTTCGGTGGAAAGCAACAATATCAGTGATCGTAGAATCACCAAGTGATTTAAACCATTTTTTGACATCTCCGGTTAGAATTTGTGAAAAAAGTCTCATATGGACATCTGCCTCATCAACTTCCTGCAAATCAAAGTAATCATTCATTTTATCAACATGTTGTTGTGCATTAAGAGGCCCAGTACCATCAAACTGAGGAATCCTGGTTTGATAGTCCTGAGGCATGGCATGTAAAGGAGCATCTAACACCAAGGGAGCATATCTCGCTGCCATGATTGGTGGAGGAGGTTGAAAGACAACTTGTGTGATTGGAGGATAAGTGACAGGAGATGTAGATGATGCATGACTAGGAGGTATATTCTGAGTTACTTAAGGTTTAAGTGAAGCAACAACAATAGAAATGGAAAAAAGTTCAACTAACTGTTGGAAGTGAGCTTTGTACAACGCTTGATCAAGATTTACTACTAGATATTCTAATTTGTCAAACTCTTGAAGAAACCGTTCATCAAAATCTGTTATGGGAGAAAGCCTTTCAGGGGTTTTAGGTTGGAGAAAGGTTTGATCTAACACTATTTCGTCCACAAAACTATCAGACTTGGTTCTGAAAAGACTGTGTTCAAAAGGTAAGTCAAAATCAATATCCTGGATTGTCATAAATTTCTCTAGAAGAGAATTTACCCTGAGAAGAGGACTGCTACTCCCGTGACCTTCTACTTTGTTTCTTTTTTCTGAGTAATTTTTCAGTATTATCTACAATTGTTACAGATTCTGGATCAGGAAGAGATCTATTGTTAACTCTTTTAGGAGCCATAATTTTAATCTTTAAGGAATCTAAATTAATATATACAATCTTCAACAACCTCTGAACATTTATCACTTTTATATATTAGATCTTATGATTTGTTCAGAAATAAAGTTTTCTTTATCTAGGGAAAAGAATTTGTAAGGATGGAAAGTTTGTGCAGTTCCCTAGTATGGTTGCCACTATGTTAGCACTATGTAATTCCCAGAGGTTGTTAGGGTCAGAACAAATTAGTAGAGGTAACTTACCAAACCGATTTCGAAACTGGGATCTAGCACTACCAGTTTCAGAGAGGGATCTCTCTCTAGGATTTAGATATGTTGAGTTTTAAGATATTATGATAGTTAAATGAATCTGGGTTTGTTTGTTTTGTTTTATAAAGATGGATGAAAAGTATTGCATTAAACATCCATTGGGCTATGGGGTCTTTGTTAATGATTGAGATCATATAAATATTTTATTAGGTTTCTTCACGGGGCAAGATAATGAAAAATTTGGATCTTTTAGAATTAAAATGATGGAAAGACAGAAATAGGTGACATAGTCAATCACAATAAAGAAGCAGTTAAGAATTTCTTTATTACAATATCAGAAGAATAACATTCAGATCATTAAAATCCATAAACAGAGTATTCGAGATAAATTTTCCACTTAAACTTCTTTTAAACAATTAGATTAGAAAACGAAATGATAACAGAATAGGATAAACATTAACAAAGAAGAAAACACATCACCAACATCAACACGCAGGAATCCCGTGAAATCACCTTTTTATTACTGGTAGATATCTTCAAAAAGATTATAGAGATAGCTCATTAGGGCGCAAAAATCAACCCTCAATACTTCAAAGTATTTATAGAAAAATTACATTTGATTCTGTCATTAATGATCAGGATATCATGGAGAGAAAATCTAACTAACTAGATTACATATTACAAAAAAGTAGGAATGTTAAATGATCCTATCGAATCTTTGGTGTTGATTCTAAAGAAGGTGGTTGGTGATTCATCTTTGACTTGACTATGACTGTTCTCCATGCTAA
Organism: Picea engelmannii; assembly: GCA_009831015.1. NCBI lineage: Eukaryota > Viridiplantae > Streptophyta > Pinopsida > Pinales > Pinaceae > Picea > Picea engelmannii. Next base: position 32,446 of record ML785435.1, read on the forward strand.
CTCGGATGTACACATCACCTCTACTAGATCAAAGTACACAGGTCTTCCCATATATTTTGACTAGGGATGGTAACTTTGAGCAACCTTCTGTATACGTCATCCATCTCTGTGTACTTGGAAAAGGTAGGCTTGGTGATGAAGATGTACTTTATCTCGTGTTGGATGCTTAGTTCCAACTACAGAGTCTCCAAAAATGCTTTGTCAGTGATGCTGCCTTGTATGCCTGCAAACTTATAACCATCATTTGCCACTGTGATGATCTTTTTTCTATAGTCTGAGAGAGTAATCAGTTTGTCATTGATGACTAATAAAGTTGTAAGACCTTTCTTGTGCGAGTCAACCTTGCTGAAAAACCTTTGCACTCAAATATCCATCGTATGGACTCTCTCCTCAAGTTGCAGCATTAATCCCCTCTTGGTCAGAACTTTCTTGACCTCAAGTATATTTTTTTTCCTATCCTCAATTTCCAAAGCTTCAAGCTCCACTTTTGTCTTAGAATTCAGGAACCTAATGATCTCATTTGCCTCTATAGGCATGTCTTCCAATTCTCCTCTTATCTTGTCAATGGCTTGTCTGCTTCTCTGCACCAGTTAGTGTTGCTCAAACATAATTTGTATGAGTGACCAAATCTCTGTCATGGATTTGCAGATGTCCATCCAAATATTTTACTTGGCTTCTGACAGTGTCCTAGCCATGATTGTCTCCTTCTGCAGCTTCTGAAGTTCTTGTTTAAGCCTCTGTGACTTGTGCATTTCAGTGTTGTAGCTAGCCTAAAAAGCGGATTTCAACTTCTGGAGATTTTCAATTTCTTTGTCCAGTCTTTTGATTTCCTGTCCTTGCATAGACATGTCTTCCATTGACTTTTCCAATTTCTCAGAGGCATATGTGGTTGTTACTGAGGTTGTTGCTGGAAATTCCACTGTGGTGGTTGTTGTTGATGTTGTTGTACTGATCCCTGTGAGAGGAACTGCATCCATTGGAATGATTGTCATTGGTGCAGTTTGTTCCTTCTCCTCCAGACTTGTCAGGTGTATGGATGGTCTTGGGTCTTTTCCTATAGACTTGGAAATCTTCTGCTCAAACTTTCGTGATTGAGGGAGATAATTCTTTCCTGGGCCTCTTCTCTACTGGTACCTATGGAGTACTTGTTTCTGAAATTCTGGCAGGAGAAGGATGTTGCTCAATGTCTAGTAGGGTGTTTTCCTCCCATTCTGTATGGTTCATGTATCTCTCAATCTCAGGTTTAGGCACATGAACATAGGGGAAATCATGTTCTTCAATCTAGTTTCGGCAATAATTCCACATGGATCATAGTGCCAAGGAAAACTGAGACTAAACTTCATTTCCTTTAACATCTTATCAGCCTCTTCCCCTGCAGCTCGGTTGTTGCAAATAAAAGAACCTATCTGTCCCTTGATCCTCAACCGGTGCTTCTTTTTGAAATCCACAAAGTGAATATCATCAGAGTTTATCATCTGTCGGATGTATTCCAGGGCGAATATCCCGACAAGTAAATACTTGGGCAGCTTGTAAGGGGCCAATTCACATCCGTAGACCGTGATATCTGTATGATCCTAGTACAGGTATCAGTCACTTGTTTTATCTAGGTCCGACAAGTGTATAATCCTTTGAATTTCTTCAATTATCTTGGGTTTTGTTCTTCCAATGCACATGCTTAGCACTGGGTGGTAAAACTGGTCGATGAACTGCTTGAAATTGAAATCAGATGAGTTCTTTCTCACTAATGATGTACATGATGTGACAGTTTGTGGGTTACCATATTGGTCTAGCTTCTGTAGGGAGAAGGAGAACTTCTCTCCTTGTAAACAGATGAACATGTATGCCAATATATAAAAATACCTGAACATGCCCTCTGTAGAAAACTTGAAGAGTTGTTCGTGGATGTTGTCGGAAAAAAACTGGCTATAGTTGAACTGTGTAGTAGCCTTCTCTTCGGTGGAAAATATGGATAGAAATCCCAGGATGGGTTCGTCTACCCACTCGTCTAAATAGTATCCTAGGAGGAAACACAGGGAAGAAATGATATGGTTCCCTTTTACTGAGAAAATGGATGAATGGTACGAGGGATTCATCTTGGGTAATTGATCATTTTCAGGGAGGAAGAACTCAAAGATTTGAGCTCTCTGTGGGAATGAAAACTTCTGGTACATCTCGGTCAGAATCTCGATGGAAAAAGGGGAAAGGGAGTCAGCTCTGGGTATCTACATTATCTGGTCTATCGTTTCTAGGGTAATGGTGAAAAGAGTTTCACCAGATGAAGAAAAAATGGTTCTTTGGCTAGGGAGATAGTGTGCCTGGCATTTTAGAGTGAACTCAGGGAAATGGTATGTCTGGGGGAAAAGGTACAGTGGGAGATTGAATTCCTAGAGTCCAACGTCGTCACTCTAGTCCAAAAAAATGTCTTTGAGCCAGAAATGCAATTTGAAGAAGTCGAATTCGCACTTCGGCTCTACAATTAAGTAGTCTTTATCAACCAACAGTATTCGATCCAGGTCAATAGGAGGAGGGAGGAAAGGATTTTCTTTGATCTCTGAGGATTTGGATTTGGGCTCCATTGATCGAACCGATACCTGCAAATTGGAAAAAAATGTTAACTGTGTTTACCAGGCTTCAATGGCGGTCGTTGACTGAAAGTTTGATGGTAGTCGTCTGAAGACAGGGAATGGTGGCTTCGGCTGCGTCTGGATTATGAACAGTGCAAGAATGTTGAAAAAATGGGATTAAGTGGGTGAACGAGTGTCTGTTATGGAGCAGATGACGGGTCAAATGGTTAACGGTCATGATGATTGCATTGATTGGTCGACTGGTCATATCAGGAATGAGGTGGAAGGCAATGAGTGGGTAATGGGTGTATGGAGGTGACGTGGAGGGGATTGAGTGGATAACAGGTGGATGGGATGTGACGAGCGGTGAGTGGAGTATGACGTGTAGGCAGAGTAATCGAGTGTGGTAGCAGAGTGCGGAGGTGGTATGGAAGGGTGGTTTGGCGGCTTGCTCGGAGGGGGGGATAGGCGGTAAGTGGTAAAGAGCGGGGAGGGCGGGGGGGGTGGGTGGGTTGGGGTTAACAATAATGTGCCACGTTAGGAGGGGCCCACCTGGGAAATACCACCTGCTCGGACCCCCCCCACACAGTTAAAGGAAGAATGGTCGGGGGGTTCTGATATCCACTGTCAATCGTAGATATGAGCACGCGCTGATGGACCGCTGAGATTAGTGCTCCTTTTAGCACAAAGTGCCAAACATAATATATCACCACAAAACTTAGGATAGATCCTTTTTATGGGATTTTCGTTGCTCCCCTTTCTTCATTTTTGTCACCAAGGGGTAAAAATACAACATTTTAACTCAAATCAAAGGATTTAACCAACTTTACATCAATATTATTGAAATTAAAAGCATAATAACCTATATCCTACTCTAATCATTAGAAGAATTAACCCAGATTAGACTTTTGGGCTAAAGAAATAATCTAACCTAGGACATTTGACCAAGTTTAAACAGTTTGATCAAACTTATTCACTAACCTATCTGCATAAATTCAAAGGACTTGACCATGGTTTAGACAATATGAATCAAGCCATCCTTATTGCATGGGGTTTTATCATTTTTCTTTTCATACCCTCTTTTATTCTTTTATTTCTTTTTCTTTTTCTTTTTCTTTTCTTTTTCTTTCTTTTGTAAATCATTTGCAGAAAAAAATATTATTTACAACAAAAATACAACTAGAGAGAGGGATCTCTAGTCACCACTTGATCCTATGAAACATAAGGTTATAACACACCATATTCAAATTAATTGTAAAAGTACCTTGAATAATTCCTCCAAGTTAACAAATTGTTGTTTTACCAGGTTTGCATTGCCAATGACATGTCATGAGAGACCATCATTAGCTTTCACTCACCCACTAGCTTCACTACCATTTTGGTGTTCTTCCTCGATAAGGTTACAATACTAGAACAATGTAAATGTAAACACATATTTGAATTCCTCTTCTTGGTTATGCTCATTCACAACTTTTGCAACAACTCATGGGTTAGTAGACTCAGGAAACATCTTTGTGCCTTTTTTCTAAGTATCTATGTCACCCATGCCATCATGTGGTCACCACATCATTTCTTCCAAAGTTATTTCCTCTACAAAATCTTATTCTTTTCTCAACAATACACTTTCTTGATATTTAATTTTGGGGTTGGATAAAGCTCCTTCAATTTCTCTTCTCATCCTATGCATCATCTCACACTCTAAATGTAATTTAGGACCATCGCCTATCATCAAAAAATCTTTCTTGATGCAAATATTTTATATTTCTTCTTTCCACCAATTCTTTATGATCTCATTGCATATTTGTTGTAAGTTTTATCATTCTCTTCTAGATTCCACTTCCTTTGTCATCACCAACCCTTTGAGTAGCTTATGACACTAACTCTATCATCAGGTCCTCCTACTATTACACCCCCATGCATAACTTATGCTTCCATCTCTATGGGGCTATGAAACATATCTCATTCCATCATCAACATCTTTATCCACATTGGTGTTTCTTCTATCATCCTTCCATGTTTCAATTCCTTGGTCAAACATTGATGACATTCTATTGAAAATTCCAAAGCATAGCCTTTTATTGGATTTCTATACTAGAAATCCATCGCTTGAGTCACTTTGTGTCAAGCCATTGAATATTTACCAAAATTTTAGTGGTACACTCAACTCTACATGGTGAATAACACCATTGATGTTGAATTCTAGGAGCCTTTCCAACCATGCATGCAAATTCACTAGAAGTTTTTGCCACAATATTACATACAACCACTTAAACAAATATTTCTCTTTAAATGTTTAAATGTTGCAACATCCTCCCCTATGTATGCACATTCTTGGTAGAAAAATTAAAGAATCCTTCCTTTGAGCCAATCTTGAATCTCGTTTCTCTAACCTCTAATGCATCACTATTACTCTGCATTGGCTAAGGTCATGGCAGTGGAACCATGTTTCTTACTCTGTGACAAACATGAGGTTAGCAGAAGGTGTCCAACAATGCCTAGATATAGTCTACGATTCCAACATATTTAACCTTTTAAACAAGAGCGGTTGAATAGAGTGATGGACTGCTTGGCATAATATCCTTCAACACGTAGTGACAGTACGACTTATTATTCTTATTGCTTATAGTTGAAGAATGCAAATACACCTCCACTAAACTCTTTGAGGAGATTAGTTGATATCACTACGAACAAAGGTTTATGGGCATCATGGAATTCTCGAAGGATTCCTTTCCATTCGTTCTGCAGACTCAACCTCGGTTTCACCTATATTAATACAGTTTAATTCACTTTCAAGCATTACATAGATCTTATTCTTCCTGGTTACAAGAATGTCAAACTATAGAGGCTCAATTAAAAGATATTATATATTTTTGTATACCTTACGTCTCATTGTGAGAAGGTCCATTCCTGCAACGTCTGGAATTGAACATTGTAAAGCCACTGCAGCAGAAAACAAGGGATTTATTCCATACTGTTAGAGATGTGGTAGACACCTTGGAGAGCTTATCGTTGATCAGCAACATGCCTGACTAACTCTGGATCGGATCGTGTAGATGAATCTTGGGTAGCATTGTTCTCCATAATACGAGACAACGAAGGGAGAAATTGAAACACAAATAGATTTGACACCCATACAAACCTAAATAAAACGCTTTCCTTGCCCCAATATGAGAGCTGCAGCGCATGCGTGAATTAGTGCGTAAGGTTAACCACTCTTGCCTTAAGTGAAACCCAGGCCAAATGTGGCATTGGCATCCATCAGTCGGCCGCTTCAGATTGTGGCATCCATTAGTGGGCAGCTTCAGATCCATAAAGATATGGCCAAAATGAAACAATTGGAGCAATATAACACTTGTTAATGGAACTTGACAATGAGTTAATTAAGTAAAAGTGGTTTGGAAATTAGTGATTAGTGAATAAATTATAATTATATTAAGTAAATATGAAAAATTAAAAAAAAAAACACTTATCAATATTAAATTCCATTCATTGATTTAGAAAAAGGACCAAGAATATATTAATATCTTCAATTACTAACCATAAGATTAAAAATTTTAATTAAAAAATCATTAATTATACTTATGCCCATTTTTACCCATTTCCAATAAGTATACCCTATCAGTGTAAAAATATTTAAAAAAAAAAAACAAAACTCTTATTTTACAAATAAATCCACTTCATTTAATGCAATATCTAAGTGAGAACTTATTTCATACTTAAAACCTCTAAGAGGGAGGACGAGGAGAAGAGCGGATTCCTTCAGAATGTTATAATTTGCTAGGACACGGCCATCCTGAAACTATCTGCCAGCAAAGATGAGCCTCTGCTGATTAGGAGGAATTCCCTGGTTGTCCTGGATCTTCGCCTTTACGTTGTCAATAGTGACTGAGCTCTGCACCTCAAAAGTTATGGTCTTTCCTGTGAATGTGTTCGCGAATCTCACATTTTGAAATGTAAAATTTACAAACAAAACACCTGCACAGTGGAAGTGCACCATTAGTGACTCAGCATAACCCCAAATCCTCACAATATAATACAATGAAACCCTAAGTTACACATAAACATGGCATCAAATAGAGAAACAGGACAAAATCCCTGAAACAAATAATGGAGCAGGGAAACTGCACAAATCTGTCATCGGACAACCATCAGTGGATCGGCAAAGGGATTGCACGTTTTACTTTGCAAATCCAATACACACAGTCAGACAATATATTTCAGAAAACCATATACGCAATGCAAATACACGGTAAACCTTGAATCTATGCAACAAGATCACAATCACAATTCTGATAGAAACGTAAAGAAAATTTGATCAATAAATTTGTTGCAGGGTTCAACTATTAACAGTACACTGCAATACAAATACGTGTTTTTTTTACTGTTCATTAGTGTTGTGTTCGTGGTGCTCCTTCAACTTCTCTACGTGAGTTACGGTTGATAAAAAAAATTCATTTTAAAATAAAACCTAATAAAACCCAGTCAGATAATGAAATTCTAACTGAGCCAGATAATTAAACTCTGAAGAATTTCAAAAGTTAATTATTTAAACGTGGCAATCATATGATGTTACAGTAATTTCTTAATATGATTAGGTAAATGTTAAAAAGTAAACAGGGTAACGGATGCATTTATAAATGCAAAGAAGTTATCAACAATAAATCTGATCCATTGATTTTGGAGGACG
>ML785435.1:39746-58767 GCA_009831015.1 Picea engelmannii
ATTAGAATTTAAGATTAAAAGATCATTAATTGTGCCCATCTCCAATAGGTATACGCCATCTCCCAATAGGTGTTATTAGGCCGAGCACAATTAATTACCTTTTAATCTAAAATTATAATTTGATGGCTAAAAATTGAAGATGCTAGTATATTCTTAGTTGTCCTTCCAAATCAATGAATGTGATTTACTCTTTATAACTTTCTTGTATTGTTGAATGCATCTGTTAACCTGTTTACTTTTTAACATTTACCTAATCAAATTAAGAAATTACTATAGCAGTATATGATTGCTACGTTTAAATATAAATCTTTGGGATTACCACGTTTGCTTTCTTCCACTATCCCCAAGTTTAATTTTCTGACTTTTTTTTTGGCTTTCTTCCACTGTCCGAGCATTTCATATTGGATTGCCGAAGGTGGAAGACTATAACAGTATGGTGGGGAACAAGCTTTTAGAATTCCGACCATTAACCTGTGGGAGCAAGCTTTGGCATCGCCTTTGACATTCATCAACCACGATTTTGAGTGGTATGCTAGTATTATGCAAGCGTTTCATCTTGGCCCCATTTTCTTGGATGCGAAGCGTGGCCTCGTAATGGTGAATGGCATGCATTATAATGCTGGTAATGCAAGAGAGGCGAGCTTCAGTACAAGAGCTGCTTCAAAATCCAGGTTAGAAAGCTGAGAACAACAGATGCACTCGTAGAACTTCAAGATCGGACGCACTCGTAAAACTTCAATACCAGAGGCTGTGCACCTTTTTCTGGGCTATCTGTTTCTTTTCTTTTATTTCCCTCTTTTATTCTCTTCATTACTTACCTTTATATACTGTGCCCATCTTTCTGTGATCCGGTCATGTTTTGGTTATTAAATGGTATCTTACTTCTTCCTGGTGTATGTTCCTTTTCTTTTATTTCCCTCATTTATTCTCTTGATTACTTACAGTTATATACCGTGCTCATATTTCTATGATCCTGTCATGTTTTGGTGATTAAATGGTATTCCAGTTCTTTTTTCTGTGATAAGCTCACGTCCTGGTCATTAAATGGTATTCTAAGGTTTTTTTTGTTTTTTTGAAAAAAAAATGATATTCCTGGTTATTTAATGAGAGCAATTTGTTTTAACTTACTAAATATATTAATGTTTCTTGGGAACATAAGGACCATAGCAGTTGCAGCATCACTTTATTCTGTTTATAAAAGTCCCAGGACAAACCCTTGTTGCATCACTACATAATTATTATGAAGTCATTTTGACTCAATGATTTTTCACAGATTTTTTTTTATAATACTTTTAACATTGTTGTATGCACAATAGATTTATGGGAGTCTATTCATTTGGAACCTTGATCTTCCTCTCAAATCGAGCTACCTTCTGTACTTTGGATAAGTTGTGAGATATCCAGATTATTATCATTTTATTATGAAGATGTTAATGTGGTCATTTGGAACCTTGATCTTCCTCTCAAATTCATGGATCGCCGAGCTACTTTCTGTACTTTGGATCAAGTTGTGAGATATACAGACTAGCACAGCCGCTAACTAGCTGCTGGTGAACGTCGAAAGGTGGCTTGCTGTTAAACTCCTGGTGATGCTAGCACAGAAAAGTGGTCACTTTAATATTTTAATATTTTTTAATCAGGTAGATGTGGCAATAAGTTAGTGAATACAGTAATTTTTAAACATGATTAGGTAAATGTAAAAAAGTAAATATATAAACAGCTGGGAAGTTAATGGATGAAATCAGAGTCATTCATTTATTGTGACGACTAAGAATATTCTAAGCATATTTAATCTAGTCCATAAAAAACGTATTAAGAACTAAATACCTATTAAATGCGCCCATTGTCAATAGGTGTATGCCTTTCGCATAATTATTATCATTTTATTATGAAAACGTTAAACTAAGCTCTACTCTGTAATACCCTAAGGCACATCCATAATCGGATGGTTAAAATGTAAAATGTAAACTAAGATCCACTGTTAGGTGATACCCTAAGGCACATCCATAGTCGGATGGTTAAAATGTAAAATGTAAACTAAGATCCACTGTTAGTTTGATAGTCGGAAAGTTAATAGTGTGTGGGTTTTTATATTATTAACTTTGTGATTGTAAACATTTGCATCACTATACTTGATCTTTAAGAGAGCAAGAGAACAACAGTTCCTCAAAAAAAAAAAATTGGCATGAAATGTATTTTATTTCATATTATATAAATTTTAATAATGTATTACTAATTAGATAGTTTCTCTAAAGCTTGGACATTCCTTTCAAATGATATCTATATAATTTATTGAACATTTCTTTTAAATGATATTTATATATTATAGAAATTTATAATGAGAAGCTCATAAAAGTTTTCGAACATGTTTTTCATAAAAGCTTTTTTCTTACATAATGAATAGGTTTCAAGGTTTCACAAATAAAGGTCGTTTCTGTTTTACATATGAAAACAGAAACGACCAGCTTGGACATTCCTTTCAAATGATATCTATATAATTTGTTGAACATTTCTTTCAAATGATATCTATATATTATAGAAATTTATAATGAGAAGCTCATAAAAGTTTTCGAACATGTTTTTCATAAAAGCTTTTTTCTTACATAATGAATAGGTTTCAAGGTTTCACAAATAAAGGTCGTTTCTGTTTTACATATGAAAGAGATTCTATTGACATTTATAAACTTAAATTTATGAAATTTTTGAAGGACAAAACTTTTACATTGAAATTAATGAACTTTTTAAGGTTCAAAACATTTAAATTTATGAACTTTGTCAAGGAAAATAACTTAAACTAAGTTTTATATTTTTAAAGTTATTAAATATATTATTAATGTAATATTTTTCTTGAAATTGTAAATAAAATTGAGTTTTCTTCAAATTCCAAATAAAATTAAGTCAAAATTAGCACAATCACATTAATAAAGGTTTGAATAATAAAACATTCGACTTATATCAACCACTTTATTAACTTAATATTTTTCTTGAAATCTTGAAATTACAAATAAAATTGACTTTTCTTCAAATTTAAATAAAATTGAGCCAAAACTAGCAAAACCACATTAATAAAGGTTTGAATAATAAAACCTATCCGGTTATATTAACCACATTATTAACATGGTTGTGCTAGTATTGACTTCTCTGACTCTTACAAGTTCAAAGCAACCATGATTTATATTTGAATAGAGATTGAAACAACTGAAGGGTCTTCTACCTCTGTAAGACGCATTTCTACAAAATATTTCGAATTTTGGCTTCTTGCACATTACTCCAACAAATAGCATTCGAATAAATTAAATGAGCTCCATATTGTGAGAGTAAATTTAATGCGCTCCTACATACTGTGAGTATTTGTTAAAGGGATTTCAACCGGTGTTTGTTACAGGGATTTCAACTGGTCAGCATTTATCAGAAGATCAACAAGATTCAGAATTTCTCAAAAATTAAGAATGAAGGTAAATTGGGTTTCCTCCATAATCTACACCATCTAGATCAATCAACTGTATTATTATATAGCACTATATGTGTCTCCGAATTTCAACATTTTCGCCAAATGGTACGATGCGCTGGCCCTTCAGTGTCCAGTCGCTCGCCACCTGTCACCTTCTTTTCTTGAGCGAAGAGAGACACTTCCATGAGTCGAAAAAATCTATCATAAACTTTTATTAGAACCGGTTATATGAGATAACCTCTTCGTTATTCTCATTCCAATCGAACTGAGTAATATTTCGAGTAAAAAGCAGATTAATTTGTTGCCATTATCTTTAGGAATTTTTAATTATGTCAATAGGGTATATCTATTGACAATCGCCAGATTTAGGAATTTTTAATTATGTCAAATATATTTATTGACAATCGCCAGATTTAGGAATTTCTAATTATGTCAATACGGGTTATATTTATTGATCATTGTTAGATTTAATAATTTTTTAATCATAAAAATGATTTTTAGAGATTTATTTAAAAAAAAAATTATAAAAACAATTTAATATTTCTAAAATATTATGAAATTAACTCTATTTCTAATTTTTTTTAGTAACTAGTTTTAGTTAATTAATTTTTTAGTAACTGTATTTTTAAATGATTTGGTAAAGTTAATTAATTAAAAAGGAGACTATACCTATCGGCTCACCAGCCGAGTTAGCCGCTGAGCTAGTTAAAAAATAATATCAAATAAAATAACTTACATGAAATTAGTTTCCCTCAAATTTCGCGTGAGGAATAGCCGACTAAGATGAATATTAAAGTGCAATAAATCATATAGTATGTCAATAGAAATGATGTAATTTCTTTGCCAACTACGACTTGCTATCCATTGTGAAGTGGAACTAGTAAACGTTTGGTGGGTAGAATTTTGTATGTTTGACAAAGATGGAAATATTAGATTGCAGTAGTTAGATAATTACATCAAGAATTTTTATTTTTTTTTAATGTTGGAATTTGGTAATATAAATTGATTGAAATTTTGATATATTTTTTTTATGAATTTAATTGATTTAAGATTTAAAATTGAATAAAATTGAATTGATGATGAAGAAAATTTTAATCAATTCTTTTTTTTTTTAATTTAAAGTTTAAAAGAAATGATTTTCTATAAAGATGAATAAATAAAAAATAAATAATATTTTAGGACCAACATAATATAAATAAAATCTATCATAAATATATATTAGTTAAGAACATGTATCTCCGAGGTTACAAGCTCAAATCAGGAGTATAAATTTTGGGAGAATATTCTTTAAATATTTTAAATATTGTTAAGTAATTACATCAAAGTTTTTGTTTTAAATATTGGAATTTGGTAATATAAGTTGATTGAAATTATATTATTTAATCATCATATAATTTGTACCATAATTTCAACTTTTTTTTTTTAATTTATAATTTAAAAAAAATTATTTTATAAAGATGAATAAATAAAAAATAAATAATATATTAGGACCAACATAGTATAAATAAAAACTAACATAAATATATATTGGTTAAGAAAATATGTTTTGGAGGTTACATGTTCAAATCAAATAAAAACCACAATAATACAGACAAATTGTACTTGGAAATACATTTACTTAATATGTTGATAATTTCCACTATTTTTTGTATAATTTTTTAAAATTAAATATATTTTTTAATTTATTTATTTATTCTAAATTTAAATTATATGGATCATTTTAAAATAAAGTTAACTTGAAAAAACTCTTTTTAAAACTAAAATTTGCATTAAATAAATAAAATAAAATTTAAAATTTTCATTAATTAAATTGGCCCGGAATTGTTTTGGGAACTTGGAAGCTTCAACATGAAAGAAATGGGAACTTGGGAATTAGTTTTTGGATTGAAAGCTTTAAATTAAAATGTAAATATTTTTATTCAATTATTACAAATAAATAATGTATTACAAATATTTTCATTAGATTTACTTAAAATATCACTATAAAACAAAGACTAAACTAGACTAAATATTATTTTAAAATTTATTAAGTAAAATAACTTAATACTACCCAATTTATAGTTGTGGATATGAAAAACTTTTGATGCATGTATGTTTAATAAATCAAACAATACCTAACTAAACATGTATGAAAAAACTAAACATGAAAGTNATATTATTTTAAAATTTATTAAGTAAAATAACTTAATACTACCCAATTTATAGTTGTGGATATGAAAAACTTTTGATGCATGTATGTTTAATAAATCAAACAATACCTAACTAAACATGTATGAAAAAACTAAACATGAAAGTTTAATAAATCAATACCTAATTTTAATTGTATTTTCATATTACAAGAGTATTAGTATTGAGCTTTTTCCAATCAGAAGAACAAGAACAATGCTTCAAATTTACAAAGATGTTTGAAGTTTATATATGTAAAGTTTAATTTTAAAAAGATGTTTGAAGTATATATATGTAAATTTTAATTTTAAAAAAAAATGTTAAAATTTTATATATCCATTTTCAATTATGTTTCTCATTTTCTAATCAAATCTTTATATATTAAAGTTTCAATATTGTGTTAAATATATTCACATAATTATTAGTACTAATTAAAATAATAATTTCGATATTATAGTTGTTGTAGTATGAACAATGTTGTCTAACATTAATGTTGTCTTTTATATATATATATATATATATATATATATATCATGTTCTTAACTATTAGGCCCACTGTATATATATATCAAGTGTATATAAATATATCAAGAAACTATTGATGATAAATTTTGGTTGATGGAAAAAAAGAATTCAATTCATTATATTAATTTTAATTTTAATTTTTTTTTTTATAAAATTTAATTTTTAGATGAATCATTATTTTTTGTTATTCAAATTCTATTTTTGAATGTAGAAATAAAATCAACATATTAAAACTTTAAATGAAATGACAAATAACATAAAAACCATGCAAACCAAACAAGCAACACATGTGACCAGAGGAATACTTTGATGAGGGGAGTCTTGTCCGTAACCTCGTAGCCAGGGTTGATCACTGTTAGCCCATCTCCACTCGTACTAGGTGCTCTGCGTATGAATGCCGATCCTAGCGTTCGAGATGTGCACTGCAGAGTTCGAGCAACTATGAACCCTAGAGTCCGACCTTGTCCTGGGGGACAACATGGCTGCGTAGTTTGTTAAGGAATGCATATAGTCCGAGGCGGAGGAAATTTCTTGGTTGGTCTGGCATTCTGGTGGCACGACGGCAAGGTTTCTGGGGCGCAGCTGCAGGCGTTCTGGTAGTTATGGAGTCCAGCGAGGGCCAAGCTGGTAAGGATTTTGAGAGAAAGACCAAAGCCTTTATAGGTTAAAGGTGTCTCAGGTAGTATAGAAAAGACAGTTTCTTATCATGTTCAATCTGGTATATTCTGCCAAATTATAAATAAAAATAAAAACTACCTTGATTTACTTTGAAAAAAATTTATAAATTTGAAAATTACATATAATGTTCAATAATTTAATTATTAAAAAATGTAAAAAATAAATATTAATAATTCAATTATTAAAAAATTGTTGAAAAAAATATTGAAAAAATCAATTGGAATAAATGTAATGTATTAAAAGATAAATTTTATATATTTAAAAAAAAAAAATTAATAACAAACTAATAAATTTATTACTATATAGTGAGTTTAATAATTAAGAATATGTGTCTCTTCTTAAGTGGTTACAAGTCCAAATCGAGAAGAGATAGGGTATGTATATCTAAGTAAATTTTACTAGTAAAATAATTGAACGGCAAAAGTTTCATACACCAATTTAATGTTTGACTTAGAAGTGACCTTAAAAATAAATTAATATTATTAATTTTTAAAATTTTAATATAAAATATATTAAATAAGTCATCATCCTAAATTAAAAATAACACCACATACATTATTAAAAACAAAGGATATTCAAAATTCCAAAAAAAAACTTCATTATCGTTGATATTCAGCTAAACGAAAAAATCTAGAGAAAAAGATTTAAACCTAAAGATTTTAGAAACAATATTTTCTTGAAAGTGAAATTTTAATCCGTACACATCCAATTTTTTGTTAAATTTATTACTTCAAATTAAAAAAATCGTTTTAAATATCTTTATATAATAAAAAGAATGACAAAAAAAAATATTAAATACGATACATTATCTACCATGACAAGTAATCAAGTTGCGTGGTTTAACATTTAGAATTAGGTGAAGGGTACAGAGTACTGACACAAATCACAGCAAAGAAGTTATTTATTATTGTCGAAAAGTCTCAATTGTGAAAGTTGGAATAAAATTCAAACTTGAATAGTCGAATCGACACCTTTGTAAAGGAAACGTTCCGCTGTTACGTAAGCACAGGTAAGAAGCATAGACCACATAACATAACATAAATAATGTGTACACCTAATCATCAACTTTGACTAATCACACACATTTATGTGCCAGCGAATCATCGAGTTTGACTACTCACACACTATCCCCTTGAGTAGGAAAGTGAACTTTTTCAGGCAAGGCCCAATTTAGTAGTTCACCAAGTCCAGCCATCCATACGTTTACATTATGTCTATTCTCCTTCAAATACAGCACCGCCCTCAAATCTCCAGTCACTCTCGCAGCTTCATTCTCTCCTGTTTCACCAGGCTTTGGAGGTTGAAGTCCCGTAAGTCATTCTGGCATTCATGAGCAAGATTGATATCTTAAAAGCATAGAGACTTTCAGACTTTCTGTGTTACAAGATTTCTCCTTTCTCACAAATTCCGAAACATCCCGGGCGATCTGTTGATATTGTATATACATTATATATACGTCGATGGAGATACAAGAAGCAGCAGATGAAGGCAGAGTAGCGGCCACTACACATCATATCGACAAATCTCTGTGCTCCTCCGAGGACATGACGAGAGACAAGCTCACTATCCTCACCTTCGACAACTGGCTTTCCGCCACGAGCCATCAAAATCCTCGCAACGCCCATGAGAAATCGGCCGATTTGGAGGCCAATTTGGCTTCCGCCTGTCGAATAATCTCATTCTGGGACTCCAACTCGTTCAACCCCATGCTGTTCCAGAGCAGCCCAAAAGAAGCCAACGAGTATCTCGACGCTGTGGATGGTCTACGTCATCTCATGGAAAGTCTGGTCGTCGCAAACGGCAGCTCCGCCATGCTGGTGCGCGCGCAGCGCCTCATGGAAATGTCGATGAGCCGCCTTGAGAAGGAGTTTCACAGAATTCTGTCGGGCAACGTCGAGCCATGCATGGCACCTGACGACGGCAACTCGAGCCACGCTTCGTCGGACCAAGGGTCGACAGACGAAGACGAGAGCAGCAGCAGCAGCAGCCGCCGTCAGAATCGGAATTGTAACGCCGACGAGATTTGCGAAGTCGACATGATGTCGGTCGAATCTGTGCTGGACATCCGCAGTATAGCGAAGCGTATGGTTGCGGGAGGGTACGGAAGTGAGTGCGTACGAATCTACGTGCTGACCAGAAAGTCTGTAATCGAAGGGTGTCTAAACAGAATCGGAGTGGAGTGGCTGAGTACGAGCGACGTTCTGAAGCTAGACTGGGGAATTCTCGACATCAAGATCAAGAACTGGATACGCGTCGTGAGACTTGCGGTGAGGATTCTGTTCGCCAGCGAGAAACGGCTCTGTAACGAGATATTTGCTGGGATTAACAACGTCAGCGATTTCTGTTTCGCCGAGGTCGTCAAGGGACCGACTACGAAGCTTCTAGCGTTTGGGGAATCCGTGGTCATGAGGAAAAGGTCGAGCGAAAGGCTCTTTAGGGTGCTCGACATGTACGAGACTCTTCGGGACCTAATGCCCGATATCGACACCATTTATTGCCAGGAATCGTGTGCGAGCGTGACGACGCAAGCATCTACGACCCTCGTTCGGCTCGGGGAGTCGGCATGGGGGATTTTGACGGACTTCGAGAACGCAATCCAGGCAGAGAATTCAAAGACCCCGGTGCCCGGAGGCACTATTCATCCGCTTACAGGGTATGTTATGAATTATCTGAGTTTTTTGTCTGATTACAGGGAGACTCTCATGAACATAACGGCCAATGCACAAATTAGTATCTCCAAGGACCTGCCTGATGGCCTCGTCGACTTGTCTGGGAACTTGAGCGGGCATGATGATGAATTGGGCAGCCTTGCCTCTGCTCTCTCTGTGAGACTGGGATGGATTATCATTAGTCTGCTATGTAAGTTAGATGTGAAATCTAACCTCTACCGGGATGTTTCCCTGTCATACTTATTTCTGATGAACAATCTTCATTATATTGTTAAGAAGGTCAAGGGTTCGAAGCTTTTACGGCTATTAGGGTATGGCTGGTTGAGGAAGAATCAGTGCAAGGTGATGGAATACGCGGAAAATTACGAGAGAGCAGCCTGGACGAAGTCCCTCAATTGTTTGAGGGATGAGGGGATTCACGTCAGTGGGGATTTTTATAGTGGGGTGTCGCAGCAGGCCCTGGAGGATAGATTCAAGGGTTTCAATTCTGCAATTGAGGAGGTTCTCAGGAAACATTCTGGTTGGATGGTCCCGGATTTGCAGCTCCAGGAGGAGCTCAAAATTTCGATCGCAGAGAAGATGATACCAGCTTATCGGTCCTTCTTGGGCAGACTCAGAAAGTATTTGGAAAGTAGGAGAGACTCTAAGATGTATATTAAGTACACTCCTGAAGACCTGGAAACGCATCTCTTGGATCTGTTTCACGGCAATCCATCATCCCTAAGCAATCCATCATCCGTAAGTTCAAGGAGATCCGAGAAGGAAGGGGAGTATTATTCTGGATCTAAATATCATCATAAGGATATGTTATTATAGGAAGATAAAATTGAATTACAAACATTGCTTTATAACCGTTAGAATTAGAAAAAATCTCGGTCTAAATTTAAACAGTTTTTTCAATCCTGTGAAAGATCGATGTTTGTGATTAATTGTCATGTGATATTGTACATAGTGGATCTTCTTACTGTCATTTTTCAGTGCACCTATATTACTAAGGAAACCATTTGCAGGAGTTATCCTTGGAGCACTTGTTTCTCTCTGTTTTAAGCTATGTACTCCCTGGTTTGATTGGAAATTTTATTACTGTACTGAAACCCTAATAATTGAGAGAGTTTAATATGTTCCCGATTATCAGTGTGTTCTGCATTGTGATTACTCAACTCCTTGCTTGTACTCTACATAAGCTGACTACAGGATAGAGATTCTATCTTTTTTATTGGAGGCGGAAATATAATGTTTCCGAAGCCAATGTCATTCATGCTACCCTTCATCTACCAAAGAATAGATCCGGATAATTCGCCATATGAACTTGATCTCTTCTGTATATGTTACAATATTTGAAAGGAAGCATTGTTTTCAAAACATAGAGAGTTGGGAAACTAGACCATCTGAGACCTTTTTGAGGATGGAGTCTGCCTTGCATATTTATTCTTCACTTGTTTTGGGTACTGCTTGCTTGTTGCTTTATTAGTTCCGCTGTCCATGTAAAATATATCTTATCTTAAGTTTCTTTGGGAGAGGAAGAAACAATATTCGCAGCACTCGCATCAGCTTCTATCTGCAATTTCAGGATATCCCGACGATTTACTTTATGGGGTTTTTGAGCTCTTATTCCAGAGTTTCATTCGCATACATGGAATCATTACAAACTGCATACAAGAACGAATAATTTCAAGGTCAGATTAGCCAAATTTTTACAGTTTTAATTACTCTGTCAGAAAATAATGGTTACATTGGAATTTCTATTTGAAAATTTTGGTTGCATTGGTTCATGTTTAATCTTCGCATGCAAGTTTTAAAATTTATAGCGCAATTGTTAGTAATTATGTAATTCCCGAATGCTACTTCATGTGCAAAACTAGAGGCCATAAAAGAAAATGGAGGAGATTGAAATTGGCATTAATCTGCCAGGAGCAGATCTGATCCTCCTTTTTCTTCCCGGGATCCTTCCACCTGGTTAGAAATCTTGAATTATAAATATGATCTGATCCTTCTTCTTTTTTTATCGGTATCCTTCCACCCGTTAGAAATCTTGAATTATAATTATGTTGAAAGGCTTATATCTATTGATAATGGGCAGATTTAATAGGGGTTTAGTGCTTAATAAGTTGTCTATGGACATGATTAAATATGGCTGAAATATTCTTAGTAGTCACACAAAATAAATGGCTGTGATTTTAATCATTAACTTCCTAGCTATTATAAAGACATCAGTTTATGTGTTTACTTTTTTACATTTACCTAATCATATTCAAAAATTACTTTGATAGCTAACTGATTGCCACGTAAGTGATTAACACCAGATAAATGAAGTGCAACCGTTTATTTGTTAATCAACAATAAAATTTAATATATTCTTTTAAGAATTTGTTTCATCTTATCAGCCTTTTAAGTAACTCGTCCTGCTTAATGTGTTTAGTATCCACTCACAAGGTAGCTCCTTCTACTTAATGCAATGCAGAGCATTGTTGCTATGCAACTTTCCTTGTTGGTATGGGTGATGATGAATATATTTACTAAGCTTTATATAATTTGAAATTAATTATTTATCATATTCAACCAAATTGTAATGTAGTGGTGTGAAAAAGATAAATAAAAAGATATAAAAATAAATTTTTAATCTCAAAAATTTGATTTTTAATTCATATTTATAAATAAAACAATTCATAAATTAAAAGATTATATTGTATTTGATTATTATAAATATAAATTAAAAAAATAATAAAAAAATCTTAAAAAAATTAAAAAAAAAATTAAATTCTTAAAATAATTGAATTTTTTTTTAAGAGATACTCATATGAAAAATATTATATTACTCCTTAATTTCTAAGGAGTTTGAGTGTTTACATTTATACCATGCTTATGAGACCTCTCAAGTTTCTTATAAATCAAAGGTTGTAGAGTCTAAAGAGGTTTCAATAAAAGAGAATGAATGGAAAAACATAGTATATCAACACATTTTGTATTATGTTTCTTGGGTGGAAGGCCATAAGAAGGTATAGGCATATTTAAATGTTGGGTTTATTTAATTTAAAAGGTCATGGGCTCTATGGTGCCAAACTATGTTTCAATAGATTATTTATTGTGTTTAGGGCAATTTTTCAAAACTTATTTTTAAAATTTTGTAGAGTTTTATATGTGATATTGGATGAAACATATTAATTATATTTTTTCTAAGGTTTTAGTATGAATTGACTTTTATTATATTTTTTAGAATTTTGGAAAGATGGGGTTTTAGAATGTTGGAAACATATTTGGAATTTTATTTAACATATTTTCTAGCTATAACCTACTTATACAAACATAATACAAAAAGAATTTGCATATTTAGAGATATGCATTGAGAATTTAGAAAATTGAGTTCCTAAATTATACAGGTCTACATATTTAGGATTTTACAATTTTATTGTTTTTGGAGATTCATTTTCTACTGAACTCTACTCTATGACAACACTTAGTCAAAACTGAGCCACAACAACGATTGATTGATTGGAGGGGTGTCAAAGGGACGAAACAATTCAAGAGATCAATTGTAGTAGAGAGGGTGGAAGAGCTACCCAATAAAAGGGGGAATAGGTTTACCTAAGGTTGAAGGGAGAGATTGCAAATGGGGTTCCACCTAATTCCTCAAGGAAGACCAAGAAACTTCACCAACAAACAATTCAATCCTGGCTTAGAAATGGCTCTACCAAACTTAGTGAAAACGTTATGGCTATTCCTAATGATTTTGAGTAGGGAATGGGGATGGTGGTCACCATTTCTCATGTCATTTAGAAGGAGTAAGGGGGCATTAATCTCAATGGGGAGATTAGGAGAGCTACGTGCCCTTGCATGTGTGAGAAGGATGGAGGGACAGGGTAGCATTGAATGTCCCTCCCAATTCATTAAATTGATTCGATAGGTGATGGTGGGGGAGGCCTTATGGTGTTCCCTCCTCATAGTTTTGGAAATAAACTATGAAAACAAATTTATTTATAAGATATGTCTTGTCCAATAAAGGTCTCCTCTGGCCCACAGGGGTGTAGACCGATTGGCAAGTGCTGTGTAAATGGAAGGAAATGTGTAAAGGAGGTCTCAAGTTCGATTCTCACCCCGATTTACTTGTGCTCCATTATTGCGGGCTGCATGGAGCACCTAGGGTTATAGTGGTACCAGACGGGTATCGACCCCGTGTCACGCGAGTACAAGAACCACAAGTTGTCGATTCCCCTAGTACAAAAATACAAATAAAAAATAAAGATCTCCTCCATGCCTTGCACTTTCAATGTACCTTTAACTAATGGAACTCATTCATTCAATGTTGCATCGTCTTCAAAGTTGTTTACTCTATACTATATACATGGTGAAAATGGACATATTCTAAATGCTTTATAAGTGTTGTGGTTCTTCTATACTATATATATGGTGAAAATGGACATATTCCAAATGCTTTATAAGTGTTGTGGTTCTTCCTAAAACTCTAGGATGGGGCATTGCCCCTTTTAGTTCTCAAGACATGGATTATTAAGGATGGCTCTTTTATTACTTGTATGGATTTCCTTATGACTTTGGTGAAATTTTTTAATTCTTGAAATACAGCTAAAAATATGTGAGCTGATATGTATATGTGAGCTAACTCACATATATTAATATATAATATATGTGGGCATCTCCATGTAAATTGGATTTTTTATGTTTTCAAATAAAAAAACTCCCCATGCTACTGATTCAAAGAAAGTATCATAACACTTATGTGATCATTAATCAAAATTTTAATAAAAAATTAAAATAAAATATACAAAAAAATTTAAAAGTCTTATTTT
Source organism: Picea engelmannii (assembly GCA_009831015.1). Taxonomy (NCBI): domain Eukaryota; kingdom Viridiplantae; phylum Streptophyta; class Pinopsida; order Pinales; family Pinaceae; genus Picea; species Picea engelmannii. The sequence goes on from ML785435.1 coordinate 54,038, forward strand.
TACCAAACAAATCCCCTTCATTTAATACAATATCTAACTCAACATTCGTATTTAAAAAATTAAAAATCAATTCAATATCTTAAAAAAATACTAAATTAAAAGTTTCTTCAACACGAGTCCCAAGCAAGCCTGGAATTTTACGAACTATAGCCCGTCTTTGGTCTCCCAACCCGTATTTGACGGGGTTATAAATATTACACATCACTATTGACTTGCACTAAAATTATCAACTTTTTAAATTGACCTTTAAAAGTATTCGTCAAAAACTCTTATAAGTATTAGGATTACATGGGTATGCAATATAGCTTATAGGTATTAGGATTACTTGCATATAATATAGGGCAAAGAATAGGTCCCAGATTTGGAGGTTTGAGGTTGGGTTATAGGCAGGTAAGTAGTTGTATAGGAGTAAATGTTAATGGCTATCTCAACAACATCTTGCTCTTTGACCAGAATCTATTCAAGAACTTTTGGTTTTGTTTGGAGAAGCATCACTTCAAACCCTTGTTTAGCATTAGCCAACAGGTTATCTATTCAAAGGATTTCTTTCTCATTTGTCCACAACAAGAAGCACAAGGATCTGAAAAATCATTGTACAAAGCCATTATTTTACACCTGCTAGTGGTTAGACTCGGTTGGACCAATTTGACACTTATAACTCTGTATAAAACTTAAAATGACATGCATGAAAAATAAACGCCTTTCATCAAAAGTGCACTTGATAGGCAAAGTAATTTTGAAATTCCAAACCTGGTCCCAAGTATCCCTCCACATGGTCCTTCCCACGTATTCCCTAACTCCTTCCCACGTATTCCCTAACTTCAGTAGCTTTCTCCCACGTGTACGCCACCCCATTATCCCCTTCTCACATGTTACCCCCAAAGCACATAATACCCGGTTCAGTGAATCGAATATCTCCTTTTTAAATAAAAAATAATATATGAATGGTACAAAATTGCATTTTCTATACCAAACTTAATATATTTATAATATAAATTGCAAAGTAATTTTGAAATTCCAAACCTGGTCCCAAGTATCCCTCCACATGGTCCTTCCCACGTATTCCCTAACTTGTAGCTTTCTCCCACGTGTACGCCACCCCATTATCCCCTTCTCACGTGTTACCCCCAAAGCACATAATACCCGGTTCAGTGAATCGAATATCCCCTTTTTAAATAAAAAATAATATATGAATGGTACAAAATTGCATTTTCTATACCAAACTTAATATATTTTTTAACATTAATAATAATATTTTTATGTAGTATAATTTTAATAAAATTAATATATTTATAATTTAAAACCCTCATTTAATTTAAAATTAATATATATATATATATATATATATATATATATATAATTGAAATTAAATTAATATACTTATAATACAAATTTTAATAGACTTAATATATTTGTAATATAAAGTTTTATTTTATATATATAAAGTAAGAAATCATATATTTTTTATATTTAATGTAAGAAATTATATAATTCACATTAATTTGATTGATTAATAATAAATAATTTACTAGGGACCTGGGGATCATATATGAGTTTGATGAAAATCAGATTCAAGTTTGCTTGGGTCCCAAGTACAATTCAAATAATCAAGCAAAAGCATTGGTTGTATATATGGAGATGAAATTGATAAGAATAGATAAAACTTCGAGTATAGTTGTCATTCGTGACTCAGAATTGATTATAAAAGGCCTTCGTAAGATGAGAAAAAGCTCCCAATCTAACCTTCAAAGAATATATCACGGAATAAAAATTGAGGGGCAAAACTTTTAATAGGTGGAATACTTTCACAAATTCAAATAATCAAGCAAAAGCATTGGTTGTATATATGGAGATGAAATTGATAAGAATAGATAAATCTTCGAGTATAGTTGTCATTCGTGACTCAGAATTGATTATAAAAGGCCTTCGTAAGATGAGAAAAAGCTCCCAATCTAGCCTTCAAAGAATATATCACGGGATAAAAATTGAGGGGCAAAACTTTTAATAGGTGGAATACTTTCACATTTTCCAATGATAAAACATTTTTCGATTACAGAACATGGAGGTTGATCTCCTAGCCAAGGATGCTAAAAAAAATTGGACCAAGGCACTCTAAGGGTAAACGAGGTCTCATCTATGCAATTTTGACCATAATTCAATGGTGAAAGGCAAAAATCAATTTTTTTTAGTTAAAAAAATTATTTTTGGGCATGATGCGACCCCTCCCCTACTCAACAAAGAACATCATGATTCTCCCAAATTCATTATTGCATCTTAACAATGCCCTGTATCATCCCTTCGAGCACCACTCTCCACTTGGCACATGCTTCCTCCCTCCCGCCTGCCAATACTTAAAGCCCCTCAAGATCATCAACTGGTCGTATCTGGGATATATCCTCAACTCGACATCATTCCAAGCGACTGTCTTCCTCTTAGTTGCTTTCTCGTTCCTGCTCGCATGAGAATCAGGTTACGACCTATGGGTTTCGGCCTGAGGTATCATCGCTTGCCATCATCCTTATCCCATGCCTCTCAGATCCCCACGTGTGCACACATGGATTCTCTGCCATGGACATTATATCTCGCTAAAGGCAAGGTCATGTGCTCAATTTGGAATTTGCATACCAAACATTCTCCTCTTTTCCATTCTTGGCTCTCCTGTCACCCTCTTCATCGGTTTTGTTCTCGCAAATCAATCATCTTCAACTCACCTCTCTTCATGTGATGACACATTCAACCACTCTACTGGTGTAATAATTGTGATATGAATGTTATGAAGGGGAAGTTGAAGCTTCAGTAGCAAGATCTAGCTATTCTTCGGGAGTCACACACTAAGTTGGAATAGAAATTGCAAGATAGAGAAGATAGAAGAGACAAGGAGCTTTCCATCATTCATCTTCAAGGAAGTCAATCGACACTTTGAACAGATCCACTCTCTTAGTAAGGAAATCTATCAAAGTTATCCAAGAAGCCATGTGAAACATGAAACAACCCCTTCTAAAGGATCTCACGCCTCTTGGTAAGTAATCCAACCTTTGCAACAACAAGATATTCAAACAGTGACAAATACTGCCTTGAAACTCAATTAAACCAACTTTATGCAATGCAAATGTAATTTTTTGTTGCATTCTTATGTTAGAATAAGCATTTTTGTAATAATTGCAGTGGATGTTAGTCAGATAAGGACAATAATACCCTTTGTACTTTCAGATTTTTTTACCTTAACAATAACTCCTTAATAATAATAATAATAATCTATTTTTAAGGTCAAGGCCAAGCTAGGCATTAAATTCCTGTATGAGACCCCTCCACCCAAAGATTTGACTTGTAAAATCTATAGAGATATACATAACCTACTCTCTTTTTTTGTTAAAAAATAATAAAAAATAATTAAATATTAAATATTAAATGATATTATAAATATAACATAATTCATACTATTAAATTAATTTTAATTTCAAAAATATATTTATATATAATATAATAATAGTATATATTATATTTAACTTACTTTCAATTAGTTATTAAGTTAGATTTTTTTAAATCTAGTAACAAGTTATCAATTATTTATTAATAAATTTATTGTTAAAACAAATTTTTAATTTAATAATAATAATAAATTTTTATTTTTTTTATGCTAGTTGGGGGAGTTGAACTCGAAACCTCATGGAACTTCATATCAAAGAACTTGCCAATTTAGTTGTCCCCAAGGGCTCATTATGTCTGGCGTAATCAACAACTAGTTGGGCTCGTACTCACGTTATACTTGGTCGTGTCCCCATGGACTTAAAAAAAAAAAAAATTGAAGAACATGGGGGTGGGCTTTGATACACTTATGTGTGCACAGGTCACAATATTATTTAATATACCTCAAGGTGTCCCCATAACTTGAATTTAGGTCCTCAAGAGAATTAAACCTTGTCCAAGAGTGAAAAACTCTTAACTTTCCACCATTGAATCCAACTCTTTTAAACAATTATAATAATAAATTATAAATTGAATTACAATATACATTAAAATTTAACATAATTAATTAAATAATAATGATAAGCATATCCATTATAATAATAAATTGAGTAATAATATTGAATTTCATTATAATGATATTTAAAAAAATATATTGATAATAAATGTCGTAATAATACTAAATTTCATATTTAAAAAATAATATGAATATAATGATATTAAAAAGAATAATATGAATACGATGATTAGCCATTTTTTCTTGATCTTTTTATCGTCTTATGGACATTGCAACATATAGTTAATCATTCTTTAGAAACAAATTACTATTGATGATGATGATGATTATCATCCACTAAGACCTAATTGGTCTATCGGACCTTAAGAGGGTAAGTGATTACTTGTGATTCTTTAGAATTTTGTTTCTGTGCTCAAAAATCATTAAGAGAAGCTTTCCAAGATCACCATACTTTTGTTGAGTTAAGAGGTTAGGAAGGTTGGTAGTGTGATCAATATTTTGAAAATGAGATCTAATATGGGTATAGGTTGGACAATCTAAGAGAAAGTGATTTTCATCTTCAACCTTCTTAGTGTCACAAAGGTGACACACTCTTTCATCCCACAGTGTTTTAGGAATTGACCAACGCCCAGTTTCACTATGGAGCTTGTGAGAATTTGTTCTTATCTTAGCAATGCTTATTTTTTTCTTTACACTTGGCAAAACAGATAGATAATTTTGATCTTCTAGATTAGGGTTGATTACATCT
>ML785435.1:69497-82611 GCA_009831015.1 Picea engelmannii
CAGTACAAGGATAACCATTCGAATGCCAACCCATTCTTCTAGAAGATTCCCTTCTAGAACCATCGAGAATTCATCTTTTTCCAAGATTTAGAGCAAGTTCGCACCCTATCTATGTAGCACAGTGTGAGAAGTTCACACCCTACCTTAAGGCAACTTGCGAGAATGGGTCATTATCGCACCCTGGGATATTAGCAACCTGCAAACTCTCTTCAAAAGTGAGTTGTATGGGAAGAGATGAATGTCACTTTTGTCAGGAGAAAGTTCTTATGAGGAGCCTGAGTACATCATCATCAATACACCATCAAGATTGACCAAAATCATGGGTAATAGAATGCCCCCCAAAGTATGAGGCCGGAACTAGTGACAACCAAAAGACTTTGTAAACTGCATGTGTGTGTCGGAAACTAGGAGCACACCTAATCGGAAACTTGCGAACAACCAAGCATCTGCAAAATATCAAATATACTAATTCTGAGGTAGGCATTCCCATACTCAGATCACAGATGGATGACATTGTAGACATAATTCATGGCCACCAATCATACACTGTGGATCCATGCTGTCAAAATATAGCATAGCCACCAGGAATACACTGTGGATCTATGCGAGAAAATTCAAATTAAGATGACATAGCCACGAGACATACAAAGTGGATCTATGTGTCGCAAATTATACATACTCCATTGCAACCTGGACAAAGAGATGATATCCAGGGTCTTCAATCTCGTCGCCCAAAAGTATGAATATAACCATGCCATTACATGTGTTGAAGTCGAACATAGCATAAACCACTTGATTACCTGTCATTGATGAAACCGTTAACAAGTGCGAGGGAAATCACAATTAATGTCAATGATTCCCAAGGTACTCTAGTACAATCCATCGAGTGTGAATGAATGAGTTGAAGTTGAACATCTGAAGAAATCTTTCAATCAGGGGTCAATGATGTAAACCCACTGTCAAAAGTGAGGAAGCCTGCCATTGAGGCATGTAAGTTCCAAGGTACCAAAGAATTTCTAAGTCTTGTTTCCGGATAATGAGCTGAAGTCGACGGAACAAAACTCGTCACAGGAGGGCCTTGATGTATCCCCCATCAATGACATGAAATGAGTAACATATTTTGAAGGTGAAATAGAGTATGATGTAAGTTGGATTGGACACAGGGAAGGTCGACACGAAGAAAATGGACAACTACAGATGGCCGACTCAATAGAGGTTTCGTATGAACTTCTCTTGAACATATGAACGACACGACCAATGATTTGGCATCATTGACTGAGGGATGACACATGGTATGAACTTGTAGCAAATCGAATGAGAGACAAATGGATTTCCCAAACCAGCTTCAAATTATGAATAGGGGGTGTCATGTTCAAGAGCGACGCTTACTGCCAATCAATATGAAGATGAGAACATATCCCTTTCCTAAATTTTCCCCCACCATTTATGGCGAGTACCTCTTTATTTTTATGCAAGCTTGAGGAGGATAACATATGCTTGTTGATATAAGCTTATCCTTCGGATAATTCCTTCGGATTATGTTTAATGAACCCTAGGAAGGAGTAGTTCGGTCCCATTACGGGTCTTTTGATGTTTGTTTAACGAGTCCAAAGATAGAAAACTCGAAGGTTTTTCATGATTATAGAGTCTGGAAAAACACTTAAAAAGAGAACTCTCTCAGTTCCTTTTTCATAAAGTAGTCTGATGAGACTGAAAAAGAGATAAATTATCGCCCACCAGACGCTTTCTTCAAATACTTTATCGAGCGTGAAAATAACAAGGTCGCTCGGCTATCTTTTCATGTTTAGAGAGTCTGAAAATAGCTTAAAGAGGACTCCAGGGGGGTTCCTTTTTCATATAACCTTGTTGAGCCCGAAAAAGTGAGAACAGACAAAGACCAAGCTCGAGGTTTTATACAAAAACCATAAAAAACAAACAAAACATGCGATGAAGAAGAAAAAATATGTCTGCATCCCTGTACATGAACATCGAAGTCATTACGCCTGCAAAAGTTACACTCAAAAGGGCATTAGGGATTAGGTTTTAATAAATAAATAATTATAAAAATTCAATAACATGGTAAAAGTTAATATAAAGAAGTAAAACTCTTTTTACCATATCATTTTCACTTTTCCACTATTTGAGCCCAAAAACCCCTCTTTTACCCTCGAAATTCGACGTCAGATTGTGGGAGTTACGAGCATCCATTCGACGAGCCATCAATGACAATGAGGTAGGCTCTTTGTCCTCTACTTTTTTCATGGTTTAATTTCTCATTTTCATGGGAAAAAACTTATCATTTTGAGTTTGTTTTAGGGTTTAAAATGACACTCAGCCATTCTTGCAGGTGGGCTACACAGGACCTGCGAGAATGGGTCATTCTCATAAGTGAGCCATCCATTCTCACAGGTGATCCCACAGTAGCCTATGAGAACCTCGCACTGTGCCTAAAGGGCACCTGTGAGAACTGCAAAGCATAATTTTTTTTAAAAGTTTTGCTCAATGAAAGAAAACCAAATTGTGAGTACAGTTATTAATCTTCTTTTTGTGCTTCTTATGCAGGTATTTGGCCATCAAAATGGTTCTGGAATGACGCGAAAGGGAGCATGAAGAAGTGAATTCCATTTCCGGAAATCATCCACCCACTATTGCCTCTTTGAGAAACTGTGGTCTTCTGAAGTACTTTCGTATCTCGGGCATGAGGGCCCAAATCAGGTTATTAGAGTACCTTGTGCATATGTGGGATCCCGATCAACAAGTATTCCATGTAGGGGTACACACACTGTCCTTATATATTGAGGACATTTACTTCTTGACTGGACTGTCACGGCGTGGGTACCACGTGAGCCTGACTGGTAGCAGAGGTGGTGGGTTTCCCATGAGTGAGTATTGTCGCTTACACTGTGTTCTAGAGGTAGAGAGGAAGAAAGGGAAAGTAGCTATTTGGGGAGTGCGGGATTTGACCCTCCGCACTATNGCTCCTCTCCTCACATGGCACTCCAGAGTTACTTTCAGTATGCTATAGAGTGTACTGAACCTCGGGTTTTTAACTGGGAAGATGCTATGCTTCGTAGCATGAAAAAGAAGTTGACCAAATGCAGATGAGGCGACTTGAAGCAATTTCGGCACGGGTCTTTTTAAGTGTCCTTCTTTCTCAAGAGGGTTCCATTACTGAGGCTGTAAGTTGAGTGGAATTTACCAGCTCCCAGGGATCCAAGAATGCTGAGATGGTGTCAGCTCATGGCCCGGCACGTAGCTGGACCAATTATCAAGTATGATGATACCTTCTTTGACTGGCTGCGACCACAGATGTTGATGGTCGACGATTATGCTTATGCCGATTTAGATTTCCGAGGAGATCCGAACTTAGTCCCGCTGGAGGATGCTCAGTGGGGGGAACTTGGTAAGAAGTACACACATTTTTTTCTTTTTAAATGTTTTTGTGAATTTTATTATATGCAAATGTTTTTTATATGTTTGTCCAAAGACTAAATAAAAAATTCGTTGTTGATGACACAAATGTGGGACCATACCAACCTCCTGGTACTTCTCCCATTTAGCAACGAGGAGAGGTGGAACCAGTGCCACAATGGGACGCCGAGGATTATCAAGCAGTGGAACAAAACCTAGAGGGTTTGACAACAGATATTCCAGATATGCCTCTTGGAGAGGTTCCATGACATTATCAGCATCACACAGTAGGAGTGTCAGAGTCCATTGGTTGACTGCTCCGTAGGGTTACCCAGGCAGTCGTGTGTTACCGTGAACATCATCCGTGACGTCTCTTTGTAGAAGCTACGAGCTTCAGATTTTGACATTTTGGTCTTCGGACAAAACCTTTTGTAAAACTCTTTTGATCATTATATATACATACGGCTTCTATCGGTTTATCTTGTGTTGTTTGAAAATTGATGTGATTGATTTATAAATGATCCAAATGTCTGTCTAATACATAGTTAGCCAATGCATCAATTAATGTATCTAGACATCTAGGAATATGTTGATATTCAATATAATCAAATTAACGTTCCAAGAGGCGAATTCGCAAATACACCCATAACAAAGTAGGACTTCGAATAGTATAGACATTACTTAACTGTAGTACTACGAGCTGCGAATCGAGTCACACAATCAAATGACGGATTCCGAGCGAGATATCATCAATCAACAATTCGATAATGGCGCTATACTCTGCAATATTGTTGGTCGCACGGTCGAGACACACACCTCGTAAGGAGACGAGTTCGTTTGTAGGGGCGTAAATTGCCCATGCAGCGGAAGCAAGGTTCTGAGTACTACGTCTAGCGCCATCAGCAAAGCCAATATAGGGTAGCGAAGACTCTGACATCTGGAAATCAAACACAACGTCACATAAGGGCAGAGACCAAATAACGACAAAAGCAAGCTATAGTAACACACAAGAAGTATGATAAAATAAAAATACAAGTACTCGTGCAAAGATGATTTTATGCATAGTACTTCTTCAAGTACAACCCATTCCTAGGTTCACTCAAAGGGATACCATCGTAATCTACTAACTCATAAGCTCCTTTTTCCAAAACTCGTCGAATGATATAAGGACCTCGCCACATGGCTTCGAATTTTGCAACTCCTAGCATATCTCGATCTTGTTCATAGAGGAGAACAATATCTCCTTCAGAGAAAATGCGAGGCTTGACATGTTTGTCGTATTGGGCCTTGACACGTTTTTTCTGAGCTTCTATGACTAGAGTATCATCGCGTCAAGTTTTGTCTAATCACATAAGATACAATAGACGTTCTTCCTCAGCAGAAGTGTTTGGTAGGAGTACAACAACTATTTTTAAAGAGGGTATCTCGCATTCAATTGGGAGAATGGCTTCCAAACCATAGACTAACCAGAAAGGTGTAAACCCAGTAGTGGACTTGACGGATGTCCGGTAAGCCCACAATGCCGAAAACAACATTGTGTGCCAACTTGTTTTGTGAATCCCTATCATTCGTCGGAGCATAGTTATGAGAACTTTGTTAATTGCTTCGACCTGGCCGTTGGCTTGTGGGTAATAGGGCATTGAGTTATCATGGCGAAGACCCAACTTTTCAATAAGTTCGGACATCATGAAGTTTCTAAAATGGCTACCGTGATCAGTGACGATAGCCTGTGGAACACCAAACCGAGCTATGACGTGATTAAAAATGAATAATGTTGCGGTCTTTCCAGTGTTGTCAAATGTCGTCATTGCCTCGACCCATTTCGTAAAGTAATCGATGACTACAATAATGTATCCATGCCCCCCGGCCGAGTGAGGGTGACATGTCATGAAATCGATGCCCCATTTTGCAAAGGGACCAACAGAGACCATAGGGTGAAGAGGAGCGGGATGTGACCGTATCTTGTTATTATAGGTCTGGCAAGCATGGCATTTTTGAACGACGATTATGCAGTCGTTAAATAAAGAAGCCCAAAAATACCCTGCGCGTAAGATCTTCTGGGTAGTAGCATACCCAGACATATGACCACCACAAGCTCCAGAATGGCAGTCATTCAGAGCTCTCTCGAATTCGTCGAATGTTAGGCAGCGTCGAAAAACAGAGTCAATCCCCCGAGGATAAAGAGTATCCCCAAGGATAATATATTGACAGACTTGGTAGTGTATTCGACGTCGGTCAGTACTAGACAACGTTGGCCAGAAAGTTTGGGTTTGGAGATATATGATGATATCACCATACCAATGATCATCAATGCTGATGAGGAAAAGTGATTCATCTGGCAATGAATCAACTGCTACATTTTCTGTTTCAGAATAGGGAAAGTCACATATCAACTCAGCAAATAGTAAGGACTTCTTGGACTTGGCACGCTCGAATTCCAAGTCAAAATTCTAGAGTATCACAATCCATTTGGAGTATTTTCCCCCTAGAAATTGACATGTGAGAATGTGTTGCATAGGGTTGCAGTTAGAAATCACTATAGTTTTGCGCGAGAGGATATAGTGCCGGAAGCGTTGGACGGCTTGGACAGCAACCCAGGCCAGTTTTTGACATGTAAATACTTGATTTCAGTAGGCATTAGACTTCGATTCAAGTAGTAGATAACATGTTCATCGTTAGCATAATCCTCTTGGACGAGAACCATACCAATGGTGTAATCCGAGGTAGCAAGGTAGAGGAAATAATTACGACTGTAATCGGGGGGAAAGAGAAGCGAATCACGCGTTAGGGACAATTTCAAAGCTTCGAAAGCATTTTTGGCGATGGTATCCCAGACGAACTCTGAATCCTTTTTTAAGAGCCGCGTAAATCCATGAGTTATCTCGGAATAATTTGGGATAAAACAACGAAGAAAGTTTGCTTTCCCCTGCAAACTTTGTAATTGGCGAAGTGTAGAAGGAGGAGGGAGATTAAGGATTGCCTCAACCTTTAAAGGATCCACCCAGATCCCTTGACGTGAAATGATAAAACCAAGAAGTCGGCTAGATTCCACGCAGAAAACACACTTATGAGGATTCAACCGTATACGGTAGAACCGATAGCAGACGAAAATGGCTCGGAGGTGGGTCGGATGATCGACTCGGCGCATTGAGTGAGCGGGTAAACCATCCAGATATGGTTGGACGATGTGCTTGATATCATGGAAAGTGTAAGACATAGCGCAATGAAAAGTTGCGCCAACGTTCTTGAGACCGAAAGGGAGTTTCCGATAGGCAAAAGTACCCCAAGGACAAATAAAAACGGTCTTATGTTGATCCTCAGGAACAATATTGATTTGATTATACCCAGAGAAACCATCCATCAGAGAGAATATTTCACTTCCAGCGCAATCGTCGACAATCTGATTGACGAAAGGGGTAGGAAAGTTGTCTTTGGGACAAGCTTTGTTGATATCCCTATAATGAACGCATACATGAATTGTGCCTTGTTTTTTGTCGATCGAGACAAGATTGGAAACCCAGTCTGTGAGAGCCACCAGATAAATAAAGCCATATTTACGTGGGTGAACTGGATGAAGGTGTTGCTGGACGGGTTTAGTGTCGGGGTATGTCTTGATCTCATGTATCACAATCTCAGGGTCGATACCCAGCGTTTCTTCGTAGCTCCAGGCGAATATGTCACTAAACTCTTTGAAAGGGGATGTGTAGGTGACGATTTCCTCAGAAGAACACGAAGCCCCGATATGGACATTTTCGACAATTCCAGGTTTGAAAGATATATCGAGGGGAATAGTGGGCGAGATATTCTTAAGTTCCCTTCAAAAAACACATCGTGTGTAGACGAGGGAACGGTTGAGATGACGACAACGGTCGACGGGGTTGAGATCCGTTGATAGTTCTCAATGGTATGTTGCACCAGAAAGAGGATGGAACGATGATGTCCATCGTCCCAAGGGGTGTCTTCCATGACAGACATGATCATCTTGTCTGTGGGAAAAATGACATGGAAAGGATCTGGAGATAACTCACCAAGAGAGGAGGTAGAATGGGTTGCCGATTGAATGGCCTTATAGGCAGATTTGACCGGAATTAACGACATTTCGTCGCTGTAACGAAGATGATCTCTAGGTTTAGTTACTATCTAGGGGTCGTGAGACACAGGAAGTTCGTGAATCGAGGTGGAGATCATGTTGATTGAAGCAACAGACAAGCGTGGAACATCGGGCGATGGAATGGGGAAATTACCCATTAACGAAGAGTCTTTTAGAAGGCCTACACCGATGTCCTCATAACCCAATGGGGTTTTAGCGATGAACGGTACATTGCCAGTACGAGTATCGGAATTAAAGAAGGCTAGTTGGTCGATGGTGACAACCTTTCCTTGATGTGGAAAACGTACCACACGAAAAAGAGTCGACACAATTGCGTGCATGGAATCGATCCAGCTGTGGCCAAGCAGAAGATTGTAATCAAGGGGAGCGTCAAAGACTTCCACTTCGACTTGGACCATTTTTCCTTCTAACATGATGGGCAATGAAGGAAGGACATCATAGGGCTTAAAACAAGAGCCATTGAAGGGTTTAAGAGTGTTCTGGGATTCGTTCAAAGGGGGAGAGCCAATGGCTTTCCAGCAAGAAAGAGACATGACACATGTCGAGGCACCCTCATCGATAACAATTCAACAAATGTTTTTTTCAGAGACAATCACTTGGATCTAGAACATGAGTTGAGGGGGTAACCTTGGAATGTGATCTTCCAAGTCAAAAATTATTAAATTCGTATCCGTCGGATCGATTTCACCGATAGCTTTCAACAGTGCCTTCCGTTGCATAGGAAAACTTTGAAGGACTTCGAGGGATGACATCACAGAAGGTGCTTGGGCCAGATCTTCAACAATGTTGTAGTTCTGGGAAGCATGAGCATGAGGATTGAAAGCTGATTTCCAAACGACGCCCTTTGGGGGGCTCGAAGAACTGTGTCAAGGCTCGATCATTTGAGATGAAGAGGACCGTTGGTAGGTGGAATCGTCGATGAGGGTTGTACCAAGGACGAAGGTAGATCATTAACCTTCTCTTTAGAGGGAGAATAATCTTTGGCTCGAGTGGTGAGTGAAACATCGCTCTGCTTTGAATCGCTAGTACACATCAATACATAGGATGTAGTAGAAGATGAGGGTTGGTCATGAATGACCAATTGAGCCTATGTTGAGACGGGAAGGGTTGGGACAAAACGGCCGGAGCAGGTGGTTTTGGAGCCCCTTGCAGGAACTTAGTGACCTCGACGCATCATGGACAATCCTTCGTGTAGTGATCATCACCACAGATAAGACAAGGGTATCGAGGTTTGTGCTTATCCCGATCGTCAACAGGTGTAGTTTTGGTCGCTCTGCTTGAGAAGTATTTTTTTCCTCCTTATTCTTACCCCTTCCATTTTTAGATTTGTTTTTATCGGCTAGGGTAGATTGAACTGCATTTACCTCAGAAGTCTTGTCGGTGGGAGGGGCAGGAGACGGAGCATTTTGAACATTAGAAGAAGTAAGTTTGGGGTTTGTTCTTGAGGCAGAATGTGGTTGGGCCTGGAAAGTGCCAATCACACCATCGGCTGCATGCAAAGCAGCTGGAGTAGTTGAAGTGGCGAAAGTGGAAGGACAAGGTAAGTCAGGTAGTAAATCGTAAAGGGTACCCATTTGTAAGTAAAAGAGGTCAAGGTATTGAGCTCGACTTATGGCCTTCTCTTCCGTGACTACTCCACCCATGGCGATGTCACGACCGATGTCATTCACAAATGACTTGGTGAACCACTCTTCCAGTAAGTGATCGGGGAGTTCTAGTTTAATGAGACGTCGTCGTCGTCGCCACTCATGAATGTGATCAGATATATGAGTGGCCTTGTTCTATTTGAAAGAAATCAAAATCTCGGTCCCCATTTCATAACAGATCGGTAACTGGTAGTGTGTGAGGAAATCCATATCTAGGGTGTTGAAGTCAGTGAAGAAACCTCATGGTAATTCAATATACCACTTCGCAGCAGAACCTGTGAGGGTTCGTTGAAAAAGACGTAAACGAATAGAGTCATCCATCAACGAGTTGGATGAACACCAGAGGCAAAAGGTCATGATGTGATTGTTTGGGTCCTCTCCCGCTTTTCCATCGAATTTAGGGATGTCCGATGGTAGCTTGGATGGTATAGAAGGCCATTGGGGAGAGTGACGAATTGAATCATTTAAAATCCTTGACAAATCCGAAAGATCCAAAGTGGCCAAAAAGGGTAACTGTCGATTCACCTGTGGGTACTGGTGGCTTTGGGGAGGAAGCCCCGTCGGCAAACCAGTAGGACCATAAGCAGTCCACATATAATGTAAAGACCCGGCCAGATTCGGTGGTGGTTGGAGAGGATAGTAGCTCATGGGATTGTTCCCTGGAATAGGGACGTGAGTTTGAGCATTCAAGCCCCAAATAGGATTGAACGTAACGGGATATGGTTGGCCCATACTAGGGGGTATCACAGATGCAGTCGAAAACTTCTGCCCCCCAGTCGATTGAGGAGGATGTTGTATCAACTGATTCCAATACTAGGCCAAGGATAGAGGTATATTTTGTCCATAAGGTGGGGTCGGTCCTCCCATCGAAGGTGGTGTTCCAATTGGGGGTAGTGTTCCAATTGGGGGTTGTGTTCCAATTGGTATTTGTGTTCCAATAGGAATTTTCCCGCTAAGAGGGGGTTGAGTCATACCACCTTGGTGAAATTGTCCACCGACGAGAATCTGGTAAGTTGGTGTGAATGACGGAATAGTGCCACTAGGATTAACACTGCTAGTGGAGGACGAGAGAGGTCCTCCAGAAGTAAATTGAGGGAGTGTAGGAACAAAACTAGGAAGAGAGTGCCCAGAAGAAGAAGGACCACCAGGAGAGCCAGATGGGGTTTGCGTAGGAGTGGGAATGGAAGCATTCAATGCACGGTATCCAGGTGGTAGTGTTGGGGTAATGCTAGGCATTCACGGTGTGCTAATGGGAGCGAGACTAACCACAATAAACCCGGTATGAACACTCGTAGTATCTGTATGATGGGCCATTTCTATAGGGATGGTCAAGATGTGGTCGGAGCGCGGGGCATCCGTACCTGGAAAGTAATAGGTGGTAGTAGACGGTACTGTCTCTGGGCTAGAGATTTCAGAAATCACAGGTGAGCCTGGACCAAAAAGGTCCTGTCGAAAAACGCCCGTAGACCAAAAAAGATCTTGGCCTTCAATGATTGGAAACGGTCCAACCGGTGATCTAGAAGAGGTAACAACTAAGTCTCCGGAAGAATTCAGTCGCATAAATGTTCTCTCAGAATCAGGGTGAAGTCAAAAGTCCTCTCAAGTATTGGTAATTCAGAAATGTTCTAGAGAGTCAATTCGTTCCACTTGTGGCGTGGTGACAACTGGGAATTCACTTTGCTGAGGAGAGCCCTCAGGTGAACTTGTAGGCAAGGGTTGAGAACCTTCCAGATGCTTTGGAGATAAACCCTGCATTCTACGTGAACGACGTGGAGGAGCTATTGTAAACGAGTGACAAACTTACGAAGAAAATCATATGGTCAACTTTGGTAAACAAACAACACGCGTTAGTAATGAAAATCTAGGAAACAACACCAAGAAAACAAGACCTTCTAATTTTGAAGTTACTAGTTGGTGATGAAATCCAACATCGCAACAACGAGATGAGAAGGGGCTAGGCTAGGGTGGAAAATTTATGCTGATGACCTGCTTAACCGACTTACACCCTGGTGCAAGCTCCCACACATAATCATGGGTATACCCTCCAAGGAGCCCGAGTGAGATTGATCAACGTCGATTCTAGGTACCGTGAAGACTTTCCCCTTCACAGTCACCTTGTGTAAGACCCTAGAAAGATAGGCCACTAAGGTTACCACCGACAATAATAAAGCCTAGGGGGACAGTCGACAGTCCGATCCACACGCAAGGGCAGAGTATCTAGCCTAAAATCAACTCAAAAGGATTCCACTCATCATTGTGGGTATACCTCCAAGTGATCCCCGTAATACATGCAATCTCTACACCGATATCAACAAAACAGGGTGAGTAACTCTGTCAATATCAATGCGACCTCGTGTTTGACCCTTGTGTGAGAAGGGCTTCCCAAGACAAGATGTTGTAAATGGAATTTAACACTTCTTAACACAATATGCTATTGTGTGTTTTGTGCTTTGGAGAGTGTATCTCTCTTCCTATTCCAAAGTGCTAGCCTAGCTAAATGTTGGTGTAATAGAGCCCTAGAAAAGAGTTACTAGTTAAATTTTACAATTGCGCAGTGTTATTAAGAGTTGTTTTTACTCAAAGGAAACAGAAATGAAATTGATGTTGTATGAGACTCTGACCCAACGATGGATGGATAAGAATGAAATATATCAATTTTCGTTCAATGAATCCTATGTATGGGAGGGAAAGAGAAGTTTTCCGGATCAACCTTTGAACTACAAGACACAATTTCCTTTAAAATGCAATTGCAACAAATCACGCATCAATAACAATTCTCTATTGTTTATTTTTCAATAATTTCAACAATTGATTTTCAATACCGTCGAAGACGAAAATGCTTTTGAAATAAAAACGTTGTTAACTTTTCAAAAAGGACCTACACCATGATGGTGAGAATGAAGAAAATCAACATCTAATGAATCAACAATAGATAAAAACCCAAACCAATCTTTCAATGGAAACAAAAATAACAAGCAAACCAAACTAGTCTTTTCAATTGCATGGACGAGAATGATCTTTCAAAGAATGAGAAAATGATAAAGACAAAGAAGCTCAACTTTTGACCGATCGTCGATTCTTAACCAAACAAGCACACTCAGATTCCGAAATCAGAGAGTATATCTTTGCCGAGAAAAGTCAAGAAAAATGGACAGGAAAAGCCTTTGAAATCCTAAGACTATTCGTGCACAAAAACGAAGACAAGAAAAACATCAACCAATGGTCCAAGAAACTCCTTTTAGGCACTTATACTGATCTGGGCAGTTGAAAATGCAAAAATCTCAAATCCAAAACTTTGAAAAAGAGGGTTCGCAGGCTGAGAGTATTACACAGTGCGAGAATGGGTCATTCTCGCAGGTGAGCTTTGAGCAGAGTGTGAGAACCTCACATTGAACCTAAAAGCAGGGTGCGAACTCAATAGATTCTCGCAGGTGACTGTGGAGTGCAGTGTGAGACTGTCTGAAACTAATCAAATTTTTGGAAAAAGACACAAAATTTGAAGAGGCCTCTGGACCCAGAGGGTCTATCAAGGTATCATGAAGACTCAGAGATTGATATGAATGGATAAAGGTAAGGCAAGAGAAAATGGCCAAGGAAAAAACCAAAAACCACAAAGAAAACAGATTATTTCCCCAGTGGAGTCGCCAATTTTGTTATCGGACTAATTGGTAGGTGTGGACACTAACAGATCTCCCTAGATCCACCTGGATCTAGAAAAAAATAGGACATCACATGACTCCTTCCCTAAGTTATGACCATTGAATTAGCTAGTAGGAAGGAACAAGTAACATACCTTTGTATCGCTTCCTAGGGTCTCTGTTGCTCCCGCTTCGCTCCGGCACTCTCGTGAGGTCAAGACCAAGACAACACAAACCAACCAAAGTGAAGATAGAAAAATATATTCAACTGTCAACTTATGTGTATGATCAAGGAATTACACAATAAA
>ML785435.1:111812-135560 GCA_009831015.1 Picea engelmannii
TGCTGATGCTGAAACACCACTGTGAGCAGATGCCGAAACACCGCTGTAGCATATGATGAAACAGTGCTGAAACTGAATTTGGCATTTAAATTTAGTAGAAAATTCAGTGAGACTGAAACTGGGTGGGATTTTGAAAAATTAATTCATATTTATTAATTTTTTTTTTATCAAATTTAAAATTATATTGTATTTGATTATTGTGAATATATAAATCATTGATGTCTCACAATCATATATATATATATATATATATATATACACATATCCCTTTTTGTGAACTGAAAGATCAGAAGTCATATGTTTTCATCTGGGTTACTTTTAACCAATTCATCATTGTTTTTGGTGGTTTCAGTTGATCAATAACCATTTTCACTTCATTGTTGGTTTTAGTTTACCACTAATCATTTTCACTTAATAATGTATTCCCCAACTTAAGTTGCAAGATAGTTTCATCAATGTACTCCCCCTTTGAGGTGCAAGGGAGTACCATTCTCATTTCATTGTTTTGTGTTAATCCCCCCTTTTAAGGTGTAAGGAGAGAAGACTGAATGATGATTTTTTGAAGGATGTATCTTTACTCGAGAGTGAATTCTACAGTAAGACACATATAATTGTTTGGTTGCTGATGACCATTGACAAAGATTGATCCACCCATATTGAATCATTAATATTGCAAGTTTCTTTATTCTGGAGAATCTATTTGATGAATGATTATTCTTTCTGCAATGCTGACAAGGATAAAGATCAAAACATTGATAATCCATATGACTAAATCAATTTCAATGTTGGAACATAGCATTCTAATGTTGAACTAGAAAAGGTTAAGTTGAAACTTCTTGAAGTAATCCTACACTGTTGAAGTGGATTGGAGAATATGAAATGTTACTTCCTTATCATATCCAATTTCTATTCTATCTTTTTTGTTTCTAATTTGTTCCCAAGGCTTGATAATGGCATTGGAAAGATCAAGTTGAACCTATTCATGAATATCTTCATTCTCATTTGAAACTATATCTGAAGTTGTTTCATTGAGTTGACCCTGTATGGACTATTGATTGAAATCATTATCAAATTGAAAATTGGGTTGTTTTGAACTAGGACCAGTCCAAAATGTTGAAGATTTTTTTGTTGGAGTTCATCATAAAGAAGTTGTGACCGACTCTGAAGTAGGCTAACTTTATCTTGTGACACTTGAAAACAAGTTAGAACCGATTTAAGAGTTTCTTTGTTGATGGAGTTTGTGTGTTGTCTTTGGAAGTGATTATTAGATTGTTTACTAACTCTAATAATTATAGACTTTAATCCATTTTTAAAGATTGAATGAGGCCTTCTTGTGCAGGAAGGTTCTGATTATAGTTGGATTGAAAAAAAAACCAGTGTTTCTTTCAATTATACCTTATATATGATTCAATCACTCAACCAATTTAATGTAGACTCATTGCAATGACTCAATCAATTCTCGAGTGTCGGATTCAACCGAGAATGCACCCGACATGTACACTTTCAAATTTATTTTGAACATATAAGTAAGCTTACAAAAAAACTATTTGCAAGTTACGATTGATCTTCAAATTTGAATTCTTGAAAATTCTTTGAGTTCATAACATTCTCCTTAGCTTGATTTGTCCATTACTAGTATAATTTAAAACTTTATTACTTGAATTTTTTTTGCAACTGCTTGATTACTTGTGCTTGGATTGCATTAAGTTGTCTTGTACTCCATGCATATTGTGTTTAAATGATAAATTGCAAGTTTTATTATGTCAAAACTAGACATAAAAAAGAGAGCAACACCAATAATCCAAAATATCACGCACAATCATAAATGTACTTAGAGTGTACCTAAGATACCCTTAGTAAAATTTTAGGCAAATCTAGAACGCAGTCACCACCAAAAAATGATTATTTTTATTTGATGTTTTCCCTTACAAAAGATATTGGGTGAACCATCTTTTTTTTTTCAAAATACCTATTTTTCTTCTCCTAAAAAATTATTACAATAAATGTTTCACGCTTTTCCAAAATACCTCTTCTCCTCTCATGGGATTCCTCTCAGGGCATTGTAATAGATGTTCTTCAAGCTCCTTTCACCCAAAAAAAGACTTCAAACTCTAAGCTCTTTTAAACAAAACCAAAAATATTAATGTCAATACCGTACCATACCAATGGAGGAAAATACCAACCCAATGGAAGTGAAACAAACTTGCTTTAACACAAGCTCCCATGTGTTATCACCTGCTAATTTGCATTGTTTTTTCCCAAAGCATCTTGTCCTTGTATTATTTTTCCACTCATATTTTCAAACTTTTTCACCAGCTCCGTGAAGCTCCCATCACCTAAATCCTTCACTCAACTGATCATCCAAAATATTCATGTTCTCCATGAGTAAAAAATTTGGTGAATATCCCAAACCTATTCCTAGTGTTAATGCTTATCTAAATCCCTTAGTTCCATCACTTCATTCATTTTTACCCTTATTTTCCTGTTCGCGTTGAAAATAAAAAATATTCCTTTTATTAAGCACCCTTATCCTATCCACAAAGTCATGTGTTAAGCCTCATATGCCCAAAGTCCTTAGAAAATAGAAAAAGGGTTTATTATTATTAATACAAATATTTTTATATTAAAATATTTATATTAATATTTAATCCAATATTTAATTTATGGAATCACGTCAAATCATGGGCAAAAGTCTCAATTTATAATGTGGAAAAGTCAAAGATTGGATGGAGGGTGCACATACATATCGAGCATAGAATTAATGTAGAGGTTAGTTATGTGAAGGCGGGTCGAGGAATAAACCAGTGGTTTGGTGATTGGACACATGTTTTTACGTGGTGCATATCGGGGGTAAAAGTTGTTTGGATTATGTGCGGCATTTTTCCAGGAGTATGTTTTCAATAATGATTATAGAATTTCCAATAAAGAAATTCTTCCTCACGGTGAAATTGTTTTACAGAGGTAAAATTCACATTTTACAAATTAAAGAGATTAATGTTTATTTCCATGGAAAAGGATTAAATGGGAATATGCACGTGAAAGGAAGACTTGGGTAATTTTTTATCAAAGGTTTTACAGAAGTAAAAGAAGAATATTAAAGATGGTAAACAACACATGGTTTTCAAAACCATGGGAAAGAAACCAGTAAATGGTTTTCACAGTGAAATGGTAAATTGGAAAAAACATGACACAATAAATGTTTTTCACAGTGAAATGGTAACAGTAAATGTTTTTTATAGTAAAAGGGTAAATGGAGAAAACAAGACATGGTTTTCAAAACCACGAGAATAAAGCAAATAAATAGTTTTAAAAACCACGGGCGTGAATTAAATTATGGAAATTTAATTCTACAGGATAGAAAAATATTTGGGAATTATTTTTATTTCAAATATATTATTCCTAAATATTTAATGAGAATATGGATAAATGGAATTAAATTTGAAAGAGTATAAGTGACATTTCAAAGAGAACGTGGCAGAGGAAAGAGTTGGAGTGTCAGAGGAATCTGCAGGGATCATGAAACATTTTTATGAAAACTGTCATTTGTAATCATTGTAACCAGTTTTGGAAGCTGAAATGTTTCATTTCAGTTGTTGTAATTGGTTGCACACTGAAGGAGCTCGAATTGTATAAGTGTTAGAGGTTCCAAATTAATTAGTGTTCGCGGGAGTGCAAGGGCACCTTATTGTTGGTTCTAAACTCTATTGTAAATTTCTGGAGCTGAATTGAATATATATGCAGAAGCTTTTGAAATATCTATGAGAAGATTTTAATGGTGGTGATATGAGCTTTGTCTCCCTTCATTGTATGTATTTCCTGTGTTCTTTATTCCATTTTCGTTTTCTTTTGTTTAAATTGGAGAGTTAAAGGCCCAGAATTAATCTTGTGATGCTCTTGGCTTAAGAAATTTAAACTGTGTAATTTTCTTCTTAACGAATTCATAATTCATTTCAGTAATGCTTCAATGCGGTTATTTGTTTTCTCTATCTTCCTACACTCTACTTAAATTCAAATATAACTTAGATTCATCGCCTCATTTAGCCTTTATCCTTTGGATATTTCTCCCAGCTGATCATTTTTTTCATTCACTTTCAAAATTTTGACTCCGTAGCCCTGAGTGTTCCTCCCCTTCATTGCCAACAACTTTATTAAAAAAACTCAAAACAAACCAAATCTAGCCACCGATTTCCAAAGAAATATCAAGTGATATAAGAGATCCCTCTCTGAGTTGAGCAGGCTAGTGCCTCAGCTCTAAATCTGGTTGAAACAGTTACCTTTGTCATTTGTATATCAGTTGGACACAATTTATAGAGTGCTAACACCATGGAAGAAATAACTCTTACAATCTTCCATTAATATTTACTTACTATTGTAAACTTATGGCATGCTTCATTATGGACATGATAGACTTGAATCAATTCTCAAATGTGGGATACATGACATTAAAAAAATGCCTCTTTTTTGTTGTGCATGGGATACTCATTATCTCTCCTCCAGTTGTGTATTCTTGTGCATGTGTTTCTTGTTTCTAGAATATGGTATTTATTGATTTAGATCACCTTGAATGAAGGGATATCATTGGTTTAAATATATAGAAATGATCACGATGATTCACATTAGGGTTCCAATTTTTTGGTGTGTTTGTTGTCTATAGATCATCAATGCTTCATATTGTGTACAAGTCATTGGTGCAAATAATTGAGGAGGAAAATTCATTAGATGAAGATCATAGAGTATTGAACAGATTGATGAATAAAGTGGTGGTACATATTTGTTTTGCTCACCTGAGTTTTATAGTGCTTATTTAGATATTTTCGGCTAATATTTATGAACTCTAGAGCGATTTTTGGTGTCAATAATAACCATAGAATATAAAAAAATTACTTACATAGCATTAGAAAGTACACATAACATCATATTCCTATGGAGGCTGGCATATTTGAGAGGCATAAATACAAAACAAATTGAACATTGATGGTGTAGTAGATCCACAAAACTAGGGTCAATAGACTTCGTGTGAAACATGAGTCATTTAGGCTCATGTGCATAGATCCACCAATTTCACAATCTATCTAAATACACCAAGATCAAAGTAATCCACTATGAGGAAACAATAAATATGATACTACTCCAATGAGCTCACTAGGGAGAGAAGAGGTGCATTTACCTACATGATTTTCAACACCAAAATCGCTAGAGAATTATTTGGTACTAAGCATGTGATCTATATTTCACTATCGATTGATTAACATCCAAGTATTCTCACAGAAATCAAATAAAATTCCATCATATATTCCTCTGACAACTTCTCTGGGCACTAAACTGTGGAGGTCTTTATCCAAAGAGTAAAACAAAAATCACTCTAACTTCTCTGTAATTCATCTAAAAGGATAAAATGTATATCTATTATGCTCATACAAATGTTGTTCAACATAAAAAATGGGCAGTATTCCATGATCTTTAGGAATGGAGTCTCCTCTTCAACATATCGATGCTCTTCCTTCATCAATTTTCAAATTGTAAACCTTTCATGGAAAACTAACATGAATTCAGCATGTCCTTTAAGACCAAAGGATCTTTGATACCATGTTAAGAAATATAACACAAGATAGGACAAGAGACACAAGAACTTGGTGTAAAAGGCCTCAAGTTGTATTCTACTATATCAATATTCCTTCCAATGGTACTATTTTATAATTCATGAATTAAAGAACCTCACAAAATAAATTTACTCTCACATCGAAACCTCATCAAGAGCTTAGGAGGAGGAAAAATAGGATCTAATATAAACTTAGGATAAAAACTATATCACATAATGTGAAAGATAGAAAGGTGGTCTAAGGCTTCATGATTGTATAGGAGTCACAAGATAACGTAAAATGCTTAAAGAAAAATGGGAAAATAACACTAAAGTAAGAAATAAGGTAAACAAAAACATGTTTGAAACTTTAAATGGGTCAAACTATGAAGATTTTCTAGAATTTTTGGTAGACCCTCGTTTGAGGTAAATTTCCAGTGCTTTGTGAAAAGAAGACAGGATTGTGAAAAATATGTCATTGAGCTGTTAGGACCTTTATTGAACACTTAAATAAAATATCAATCGAGAGTATATCCAAAATCCAATAGACCCTTGATTTAGGTCCTAGTGAAGTTTAATTAAACCCTCATTAGAGGTCCTAAAATTTTATATAAACTCACATAGGTTGTGGATAGTCTTATTTCTCTTCTCTATGATCAAACATGCCAAAACATTAATCTAGCATCCATACACAAGTAGTCCTACTGTGACTAAACTGACGCATTAGCACCTCCATGTTTTCTATGGGCAGAGGTAGTCACTTTATTTATTTTTAAACAAATTATAAAATAGACATATTTTTTTATATCAATTGAAAACATTTGTGGTCCTACTTTTATTTCCAAATGTGTATTTGGAAGCAACAATGCTATTCGATTTTTTTATCTCTCCAATATTGATGAAAGGATTGAAAATCGTTTTTTGATACATGGCTACAAATAAAATTGACAGCATAAATGATGTTAGTTTTTTTCTAGTTTGTTTAGTTTAAAATTATCATCTAGCATTGTTTACACTAGTAGTTTTATTTGTAGAGTTTAAACCATTACATATTATTTATACAAGAGAAAGAAAAAAATAGAAATCAAACATAGTACTTTGAAATTTACCATGGAAACCCTTAATCGGGAAAACTAACAAATGTTTAGAGCTGCACTCTAAATATCATTGTATTAACTTCACCATTACAATAAAATATACATAGGATCCCAAAACAACCCAAACCCTAATATGTTGACTTGAATTATATTCCTCGACCGGAATTACATTACAATGGGTCAAAAAAACCAAAAATAGGCCAAAAATAGACCAAAAAAACCTTAATTTTTTTTCTTAAGGATTTCATCCCCTCCTTTCCATGCCCATTGCAACATAACAATGCATGGAACTAATCATGAAAATAATATAACACATAACCAACATTCTCGTGCTTATTGTTTCCTTTGCATGGAGGAGGCCTGAGGATTACATGATCAACATTTCAGGGAAATAATGTCCATTGCTTCTCTACACCAAGAGAAATTATTAGTGCTTACAGACTTTGTCAATGAATCTACAACATTCTTCAAAGAGTCCACCTTCACCAACAAAACCTTCTTGTCTTCAACCATCTCTCTCACAAAGTGGTACTGAACATAAATATGGTTTGTCTTAGAATGATAAGTTGGGTTATTTACCATAAATATTGCAATCTAACTATCACAATCTAACCTTACAACTTACTCTACAAATTCTTTATCAAATTTGGAAGATACTTCTTTGAATACTGGGGTCATTTATGAAATTTGAAAGATACTAATTTGAAGGCCATCTTTGGTTTGTTTTGTCCAAACACCTTTTTTGGTATGAGCATTCTCACCATATGGAGATTTCCCATCTTTATCTAGGAAAGAATAATGATGCTGAACGGATTGGAACTGGTAACCAAACCGAATTTCAATGGAATGAAACACGAGGACTAATATATGAATAATCAATTATAGCAAGTGTTTGATTTCATTTGATTGCTTTCAACCTTGTTAGTTGGCAAGAAATTTAATGACCAGTGGTTTGGTTCATAAAGAGTGCAGTCCATCCATATATTAGGTAGGTGACATAGTTGATCTATAAACTTCCTTGGATATTCCACTAGAAAATTTATCACAACAGATCTAACAAAATATTGAAATATTTACTATGAAGCTTAATTTCCTTTAGATTTTAGATTCTTTAATTACTAGTTTTCTGCTTAAAATGTTTGAAATATCTAAAATGAAAAAAATAGAAAAACAAAAAATACTCACATGCCATCCACAAATAAACAAAATATATTACCTAGTGAACCTAATATGAGAGAAAATCCAACTAGAAGGTGAGGCCTCTCTGCTCTCTTTTCTTCAAATGAAAGTACAAATAAAGAGGCACTCTTTGTGGAGTTTTCTTTGACATTGTGTCCTATATGGATGCTATAGAGTCTATCCTTCTCTATTATTCTCTCCAAATACCAATCCTAGGTGCTTTTCTCAACTATGGAACAAATACAATGCTAAGTACTGGAACCCCTTCTCCTCCTAGCAACTCGATATTTAACATAGCCTGATTTCCATCTAGGGGTAAGGTTTGGACTTCCTCAACTCTTAGTTAATGATAATGCTCAGACATTGCATTCACCGATACCATGGTGATCAATAAGGTAGGTCAACTTGCAAGATGCATAACATTTCTATATGAGCCCCAATTCAAGCATGATTGATCTAGGTGGATATTGGTGACCATCCACCTGTTCCAACTGCCTCTTCTTATCAGTTTTTAGTTCAACATGTTCTTCTATACTTCTTTGTAATTGTGGGTTCTACACTTTCGGGGCTATCTAAATCCCTACACATCTTCCAAGTGGATATTGGTGGCCTCCCACCTAATCCAACTGGCTTATTTTGTATGTTTTCATGTCGACACATCTTGTTGTACTTTCAGGGTCATTTTGGGGCCATAAACAATGTTATTTTGGCATGCCACAGTAAAACTGTAGACGTAGTCAGATTTTGATGACATAATGCATATTTCTCTAACATACCTTTCCAACAGGCTATCACACACCTAAAATGGAGATCGTATGCAAAAGTTATGACCTCGGGAAGTTAATGTACTAACTTACCCAAACGGGCCCACATGAATTTTGGTGTTTCATCTCCCAGGGTTAGGTTTTTGGATGTCTAGGGTTTTGGCATTCATATTTTTCATAAAAATGACTTTAGATCCTCATTGTAATCATCTTTTGGCGAATGGATGTATCCATCACATCTCTTCTCAGAGATAAAGTTGCCACCATTCCAGTGAATCTTTCACTTTGTATTTTTACAGTCTCTTTACAATTATTTCATTAATAGAAATAAAGTGTTAATGTATTTCTCCGTTTTTGTTAGTTTTCATGATTATTTCATTGTAATTTCTCTACTTACATTTTGTTTCAAAAATAATATGGATTAGTGGTATCGGAGTAGGTTGCTCTTGATCAATTTTTAGCGCATGCCCCCAACGAGGTCCGAGTATAGCCAGTTGGGTCTTGAGCTTGTCTTTCTTGAGGACAATCACTCTCGCACGCTAAAGAAAACCTTGATGGTGGCAAAAAAGAAAAATGG
Organism: Picea engelmannii; assembly: GCA_009831015.1. Taxonomy (NCBI): domain Eukaryota; kingdom Viridiplantae; phylum Streptophyta; class Pinopsida; order Pinales; family Pinaceae; genus Picea; species Picea engelmannii. The sequence continues at coordinate 121,008 of ML785435.1, forward strand.
CAGAGAAAAAGATTCTATTAACATGTTGCTTGAGAAACCTCTCGCACGACAGTGGAACAAAATGATGGAGAATTTTTCACAAATCCTTCAACGCCTGTCGATAGCAACAGACACATCTTCATCAAGCAACCACTTTGGAGGAACCTCTCCCTTCAAGGTACAACTTAATTTTGATATTCCCATATTTGAAGGTCAGATAGATGCATATGCCCTAGAATAATGGTTAAATCTATTAGAAGGTTATTTATCTATTCAAATTTTTTCCGACAGGGAAAAGATCACCTTCGCACTCCTCAAGGATCTCCCCTATGTCAAACATTGGTGGGAAACTTATTGGGAGAAAATTTCCACAGAGGAATCTGGAATATATGGGGTCAAGCCCACTTGGGATTTTTTTGTGGATGTAGTCAAAGAACAGTACTATAATGTCGATAACTATGAAGACCAATACATGAGATGGACTACACTACAACAAGAGAAGAGCCAAACAGTTATGGAGTTCATAAATACCTTCCATACCTTGTGCACCAAGTTGGGTATCAAAGACTCTGAGTGACATTTGGTTCTGAAATACCACGGGGCTCTACATAGGTACATCCAAACCAAAGCGAATTTCCTAAGCATCTCATAATTGAGAGCTTCCTATCGATATTCTATCAAACCCGAGAAAAAATTTAGGCACTAGAATAAATGGGAATTTAGGTTTGCAAATATGCAACAACCAAAGCATGTTAGAGAGGGCCCTAACCAACAACCTCTATAAAACCAGTCCAAGACACAGGATGGGAAGGGTAAAGGAAAGACAAAGAATGACACTTGGAAGTGGTGTGACTTCCACAAAAACCCCTAACACAACAACAATGAATGTCGCTCAAAACATTCATTGGTGGCTGAGGTCAAAGACATGAAGATGAACTCTGATTTGGAATCTGATCCAGAAAATATTGAAAACACACAGGTCATCGATGTAGACCCCACTGCTACTGTCGCGACCACAACAATTCAACCAAAAGAACTAGTAGATCCTGAAGAGGGGGAGTGCCTCTTCCATTCACATATGTGGGTGAAGGGGACCCCGTTGCATTTCATTGTTGATAATGACAGCCAGAAGAACCTCATCTCATCTAAGGTCATTAAACAGTTGGGGTTGTCGACAACACCACACTTGTATCCATACAACATCGAGTGGCTTCACCAGGGACAAGATATCTGTGTCAACCAACAGTTCCACCTATCCTATGGCATCCAACCCTTCAAGGATGAGGTAGTGTGTTATGTTTCCCCTCTTGATGTATGTGATGTTGTTTTGGGCCAACCATATATGTGGAAACGTCATGTTTTCTATGAGTCTAGACCCCGTAGTATCAATATTAATATGGGAGGTCAACTCTATAGGATACCATAGGTAGTTTTGACTACTGCTCCACCAAAACAATGTTGCAAGGTAATCTCTCATACTGCAAAATTCATCCTCTTCACAATCTATTCAAAGGATGCACAAAATACCACTACAACAATTGCAGCCTCAACACCTTCTATCCAACAAAAATAGATTGTCAAAGAGAAATAAGATATTGTTTCTTCACCTACAATGGTTCCTACTCAATTCCCCATCAAACCCAGATACAACAGGTTGGTGGAATAGATCCAACCCCTCCAGCAATAGGTTTGTGACAACTTGCCACAAGTCAAGAAGCACAACTTCTCCAACAAGGAACGCAACTCACCAAGCTTCAGATTCCCAAAATGATTTCCCCTCATCCCTGGGAACTCAACACAATGGAGACCATTGCTTCATAAGGGGGGAGTATTGATCCAGGTGGATATTGTTAACCACTCTCCTATTCCAACTAGCTCCTCTTGTCATTTTTTAGTTTAGCACGTTCTTCTGTACTTCTTTGTAATTGTGAGTTCTACACTTCTGGGGTTGTCTGAAGCCCTACACATCTTCGAGGTGGATACTAGTGTCCTCCCACCTAATCCAACTGGCTTATTTTGTATGTTTTCATGTCAACACATCTTGATGTACTTCTAGGGCCGTTTTGGGGCCCTAAAAAATGTTATTTTGGGATGCCATAGTCAAATTGTAGACAGAGTTAGATTTTGATGGCATAATGCGTAGTTCTCTAAAATAACTTTCCAATGGCCTATCACGTGCCTAAAACAGAGATCGTATGCAAAATTTACGACCCCGAGAAGTTAATGTACTAACTTACCCAAATGGGGCCCACATAACTTTTGGCGTTTCATCTCCTAGGGTTAGGTTTTGGATGTCTAGGGTTTTGGCATTCATGTTTATCATAAAAAGTCCTTAAGATCCTCATGGTAATAATGTTCTGGTGAATGAGTGTAGCTGTCACATCTCTTCTCAGAGATAAAGCTGGCACCATTCTAACGAGTCTTGCACTTTGTATTTTTACAGTCTCTTTACAATTCTTTCATTAATAGAAATAAAGTATTGTTGTATTTCTCTATTTCTAGAAATTTTCATGAGTATTTCATTGTAATTTTTCTTCTTACATTTCGTTCCAAAAATAATCTAGATCAATGATTTGCACCGTCAAAAAGGTATTTGAGTGTAGAACCTTGGTAAGGGTGTGTACACAAGTTCCAAACACAAGAGCCCCCAAAAATGTCATTTAATGCCTCAAAATGGATTTGTAAGGTTCTGGAACCCAATTTTCCAAATTGGGACTTAACATTAAAATGGCCTTGCAAGTTGATTCCTTCTATTTTTCCACTCTAAGAGCATCGATATAGATGAAAAATAATATAATGATCTAATTCATATCATACCTCCACATTTATGGAGGATTTTTGTCCCCAAAATATTTACTAAATTAGGTGAGGAACATTTTCCTCTACCTTCTCCATTGAGTACAATTTTTCTTTTCTTGGAAGTTGTACTTTCAACCCAATCTTCCAAAGGTCATGATACCCCTATATTGTAGTTTTTCACTTATTCTGCAAAACTGTGTCTTCTACCAACGCTTCCTAATAATCTAGTGCTAAGTCCTCTATGGTAGGTAGGATCTGCTCCTCTTCCTAATCCAGCATAGAAGGCTCATAGAGTTTTATATTCTTCACATTCACTACTGAGTAAATGGACATGTATGAGGGTCGATTGAGTCTGTAGGAATTATCTCCCACTCTCCAATATCTTGAAAGGTCCATGCACCAAAAATCCTTCATCTTATTACCAAGACCTTGTAGTCTTTCCTTGTTTAGTTGTAACCAAACCCTGTCTCCCACTTTGAATGACTTCTGAGTTCTGTTTTGATCATTTTGACATTATACTTTTCTTGTGACTTCTTCATCATATCCTATACTTGTAAATGTATCTTCCTAATATTCTCAAAAAATTTCTCTACTCTCATTGCATATCATGTGAGGTCCTCCTCACTACTCTTTGTTGTCCATATACACCATCTAAGGGTGAAGGTGGAAAATATCTATAGCAAGTTTCAAAAGGTGACTTACCAGTAGAAGTGTGGACTTATCTGTTAGAGGAGTGTTGTATATAGATAATATTTTCATCCCAAGACTTCATATGCTTCTAATTGCAACTGCTCAAAAGATGCACCAAAGTATTGTTGACTCATTTTTGCTGCCCATCTATCTGTAGATGGAATGTTGTAGATCTATTGAACTTAGTTTCCGTCTTCTCCCACAATGTAGTACAAAATTTACTGAGAAATAGGGTATCTTTGTCTGAGATGATGTTCCTTGGTATCCCAAAGTACACCTAGACCTATTCAAAGAGCATGTTTTTTTCTTCTTGTCCTTTGATGGTATTTTTACAAGAAATGAGAATGCACATCTTGTTGAACCTCATGTCAAACATGTCAACTACCACAAATAAATAGTCATGTCCCTTCCTAGTTGTTGGTAAGCCTCCCATGAAATCCATGAAAATGATTTCCCAAGGTCGAGTGGGTATAGGTAAGGGATGGTATAGAAATTTCTCCCTGTTACCAGGATTTCTTGTACAAACAGATATACATCCTCTAATATAGCATGCTATATCTTCTTGCATTCTAGGCTAGTATACATACCTCTATATGTTGGAAACTGTCTTCCCAACGCCAAAATGTCCTACAAACTTGGCGGTGTGAACCTCTCTGATAAGCTACAATCACTCACATTTAGGGATAGAGAGCTTCTTGAGCTTGTAAAGTAACCCATTCTAGAAATAATAGTAAACCTTTCCATGAACTTATTCTATATGAATTTGTTCTTGTAGCTGCTAAAACACCTCCTTGGATTCCACATATTTTGTGTATGACTCTTTGTATGCATCATGGGTAAAAGGATCCATGTGCATTAAATTTACCAAAGTTGTAATCTTGGATGTGGGTGGCCTTGAAATCATGTCTTCCAACCTATTTGTGCTACCCTTATTATGCTTGATGAAAAGATGAATTTGTTGTAAAAACCCCATCCACTTGTAATGTATGGTTTTGTGTAGCTTACTTTGGGCCTGCAAATATTGTAGCAACCGATGATCTATGTGGATGATGGTCTCATTTCCTATAATATAGTCTTTCCAAATCTTAACAGCTTGAACCAATCATAGGTAGAGTAGTTGAGAACTTCCCCATGAAATATTTCAGAATGATAGCATACAGGTTTTCCTCCTTGCATTGAAATTGCTCCCCTGACATACCCACTTGCATCTGTCTCCACTTCAAAGGGATTTTACAAGTTTGGTAATGTGAGAAATGTTTCTTGACTGATATTTCTTTCTAGATCATCAAAATAATTATGTTTATTCTCCCCCCAATGGAAACTCTTACCACGTGTTATGGCATGGAGTGGTGCAACTTTATCCAGGTGGATATTGGTGGCCACCCACCTATTCCAACTGGCTCCTTGTGTCCTTTTTTTATTCAACATGTCTTTATGTACTTCTTTATAATTGTGAGTTCTACACTTATGGGGTTGTCTGAATCCTCCCACATTATCCAGGTGGATACGAGTGGCCTATCACCGAATCCAATTGGCTTATTTTTTATGTTTTCATGTCAACACATCTTGTTGTACTTCCAGGGATGTTTTGGGGACCTAAACGTTTTTTTCTTGAATCTTCATAGTCAGATTGTCGACGGAGTCATAGTCTAATGGAGGAATGTGTAGTTCTATAAAATACCTTTCCAACGGGCTATCACACGCCTAAAACGAAGGTCGTATGCAAAAGTTACGACCCTATGAAGTTGGGGTACCAAATTGCACCAACTTACCCATAGGGTCCACATGACTTTTGGCATTTCACCTTCTAGGGTTAGTTTTTTGGATGTCTTGGGTTTTGGAATTCATGAGTAATATGAAAAGGGCCTCTGGAGCATCATTGTAATCGATTCTTCTCAGACATATGCATGTAGCAGCCGCATCTCTTCTCAGATATAGCTACCACCATTCGAGTAAGTTTCAATTCTGCAGTTTTATAGTTTCAGCCTATTTCATTATTTGATAGAAGATATTGTCCACTGGATATTTTTGTTATTCTTCCTATCTTTATGTTTATTGTATTCAGTCTATTAATCCGTTTGTTCCTCTCCTGAATACGGATCAGTGGTATCAGAGCGATCTGCTCTTCATTTATTTTTCTTCGTGTATGTCCCCGACAAGGGATGGGTACCAGAAGTTGGGACTCAAACCAATCGATCCATTACCAGATCGGCCACGCCGAGCCTGAAAAAAACCCATGGGGGACAAAAATAAAGATGATGGAGGAGGAGACCCTATTTAAATGTTTCTTGAGAAATCCCTCACGCAACAAAGGAACAAAATGATGGACAACTTTGTGTAGATCCCTCACTGGTTTCCCATGGGAGAAGCATATTCATCAGGCGGCCATGCAACCCCCTTCAAGGTACAAGTAAATTTTTATATTCCATTATTTGAAGGACTGATAGATGCGGATGTTGTAGATAAATGGTTGAATCTGCTCGAAGGATATTTTTTGGTCCACAATTTTTTCGATTGGGAAAATATCACTTTTTCACTCCTCAAGGCCATTCCCCATGTTAAAGACTGGTGGGATACTTACTCTAAGCAAAGGGCCATGGAGGAATCTACAATTTTTTTGGTGGCCCCTACATGGGATTCCTTCTAGGATTCCATTAAAGAACAATACTACCCTTTTGGAAGCTACGAGGACCAATACACCAGATGGACCACCCTACGTTAAGAAAGGGACCAGACAGTACCAGACTTCACCAATAATTTCCATACCCTACACACCAAATTGGGTATCAAATATTTTGAGTGTCATCTGGTGCTTAAATATCGTGGTTGTTTTCATAGATACATTCAAATAGAAATGGATTTCCTGGACATCGCCTCATTAGGCACAACTTATAGATACGTTGTCAAGATCAGGCAGAAAATTAAGGAGAAACAACAAGAGTTTGGATCTACAAATCCATCATAGCTGAAGCAGGGAGAAGGAAACCCCAACCCACACAGTAGGGGACCAAGTCGATATGGTATCCCTTAGGACAATCCATCCAAGCTGCAACACAAGAAGGGAAATGAGAAGACAAAGAAGGACATGGGAAAATGGTGTGAGTACCATAAAATTCCTTGGCACAACACCGACGAATGCCGCTCCAAGAAGCCCCTCTTGGCCAAGATGAAGCCTTCTGAGTCAGAGGCTTATTATGATTCTGAGTCAAATATGGAAGGAGGGAAGCAGATTATCGATGCTGAACCCAGTGCCATGATCGCTACCACCAAATTCTAGGCAAGCGAACTAGAAGAACCAGAGGAAAGGGAATGCCTCTTTCACTCACAGATGTGGGTCAAGGGGGCTTCGATTCATTTCATTGTTGAAAACATTAGTAAGAAGAACTTGATTTCAGTATATGTTGTCAAGCGGCTAAACCTGCCAATGGCACCGCACCCGTAGCCCTACACCATCGACTGACTTCGTCAAGGAAGAGATCTTCGTGTCAACCAACAGTGTCATCTGCCCTACGACATCATTCCTTTCAAATATGAGGTACTGTGTGATATTTATCCCCTTGAAGTTTGTGATGTTCTTTTAGGAAAACCATATTTGTGGAAGAGTCATGTTGTGTATGAATCTATACCTCGTAGTGTTATTATTACTTTGGGTAGACAATTGTACAGGATCCCAGATGTGACACCTCCTACTGCTATTTCTTTAATCTCTGCTAAGAAATGTAGTAAGGTCATTTCAAAGACCGGGAAGTTCATATTCTTTGTGATATGTGCTCACAGTAAGAAGAAGGTCACCTCCACATCCATGGCCTCTATACAACGCCTCTCTTTGCAGTAGAAGCAAGTGGACGAGATCATGGAAGAATACAGAGAAATCTTCATCTCACCTATAGGGGTACCGACACACTTCCAAGTCAAGCATCCAATTGATCTAACCCCAAATGCACCTCTACCTAATGGACCAGTCTATAGGCGCTTATTGATGGAGAATGAAGAAATCTAGTGTCAGATCCAAGAGCTTCTTCAAAAGGGGCAAATTAGACCCAACTCCTCCCCTTGTGGAAGCCCGATTATACTGGTGCAGAAGATGGACGGGACTTGGAAACTCTACATTGATTACAAAGTCTTAAACAAAATCACGGTCAGTAACTGCTAGATTGAATTGAATTCTGGCTACTACTAGGTTCCCATCGAACCAACTAATGTCTGGAAGACAACCTTAAAATCTAAAGAAGGTCTCTACAAATGGCCAGTCATGCCGTTTGGCTTAAAAAATGCACCAACCACTTTCATGCGGTTGAGGGATGATGCATTGAGACCCTTCACCAACTCCTTTGTGGTAGTTTATTTGTATGACATCCTCATCTTCAACATAATGTGGGAGGAGCACATGCAAAATATGCAAAAGGTTTTGAGCACTCTGCAGCAACACAAGCTTTATGCCAACTTGGAAAAATGCTCTTTTGTCATGAACATGGTCCAATACCTGGGCTACATTGTTGATGAGAATGGGGTACATGTTGATCTAGCTAAGAGCCAAGTAATCCATGACTGGCCAACCCCGACCACACTGACCAAGCTTTAGAGATTCTTGGGACTCACCATTTTTTACCAATGGCTCGTGTTGGGATTCTCCCATATTGCGTGGGCCCTTAGCCAGGTGACCAAGGGTGGTGGTAGGGCCAATTTAGTATGGGGTAAGGAGTAGTAATGAGCATTTGAAGATATGAAGCGTTGTTTGTGCTCAGTTCCAGTACTCTCCTTGCCCAATCTGCAACAACCACTCGAGATTGAGACTGATGCATCTAACTATGATGTGGGTGCAATTCTCACTCAACACGGGCATCCGGTGGAATACCATAGTGAGACCCTCTCCGATACTAGTCGAAAATACTCCACCTATGACAAGGAAATGTATTCCATTTTACAAGCTTATCGTCAATCGAAACATTACATTATCGAGACAGAGACAATCATACACAATGATCACAAGCCTCTGCAGTTCATACAAACATAGAGGAAATTGCAGAATGACCGCCATCAAAAGTGGTCCACCTACCTGCAACAGTTCCATCTCAACATCAAGTATAAGACAAGTATCTCCAATCATGTCATTGACTACCTTAGTAGGCCTCCTATGGCTACACTGACCACTGTGCTCCATTCCTATGGACATAAAACATTAGAGTGGCCCCAAATTTACCAACAAGATTCAAACTTCGCCACCACATATCATCTCTTGGGTACAGGTGCCACTGTCACTGATTTTCACATTCAGAACATACACTTATGCCACCTGGGCCATCTCCATGTTTCTACAAGCAAGCGAGAAAAGATGATTTGGGAAGCCCACTACAGTCGGGTGGAAGGACATTTTGGCATAGATAAAATTGTGCCCATTCTTCAGAAACATTTTTATTGGCCAAAACTTCGACAGGACGTCAACAAGTATATCAGATCTTGCACTGCCTGCACCATTTCCAAGCTGACCATCAAGAAGCAAGGCTTATACACCCCTCTTACTATTCCTGAGAAGCCGTGGGAATCCATCTCCATGGATTACATGTCTGTTTTTTCATCCACCAAGCACGGAAGTGACTACGTGTTTGTGGTCATTGATCAGTTTTCAAAGATGGCCATCCTCATAGCCTGTAAGAAGAATTTCACAGTGGAAGATATTTCCAAGATATTCTTTGAACAAGTTTGGGTTCACTTTGGGATACCATCGGCCATCATCTCTGACCAAGACAACAGGTTCCTCAACACATTTTGGTCGAGTCTCTAGTCTCTATTGGACACCAATATTACCAAGTCCACTTCTTTCCACCCTCAAACCGATGGCCAAACCAAGGTCATCAATTAGATGATTGTGTGTCCTGTGCATATACAATTCTAAGCATCCATGTACATGGGACCAGAGTCTCCCATATGTCCAACACAATTACAACAAGGCTATACATAGTTCCACTGGCTATAGCCCATTTCAAGTGGGTCTGGGATTCCAAACCTTGGGACCCATTGATGTTTCACTTCCTCTTGCCACAACACATACATACTCTTCCCTTGATCAGTCTGTGATTGAAAAAGCCATCGGACTCATTGAGTGGATTCAACACATCCGCCAACAGGTCTAGGATATTTTGCAGAAATCCAATGCTAAGTACAAGCAACACCATGATAAACATAGGGTACCACACCAGTTTCAGGTTGGCAACAAAGTCTAGTTACATTTGTAGAAGGAGCGTCTCACCAAGCCCCATCAAAAGATTCACCCACTCCATTATGGGACTTACACTATCACCAAGGTTGTGGGTAGCAATTCTTTTGAGCTCAACACTCCACCCTTCATTGGTCAGCATCCAATATTCAATGTGGACCTCCTTCGGCCATATTTGCCACCGTTATTGGACACCTATGAGATCGTCGAATAACTGAGACCAACATAGCTCAACCCTAACTACATGGAACAAGTATCCACCGATTAGATAGTGGACACACAGGTTAAGGGCACTCGCTAGCAACAGATCTAACTTTATTGGGTTGTCAAGGCAGAGAAACTCCTACACCAAGGCAAGTGGCTCACCTGGGGCCAAATCCAGTAGAATTTTCCTCACCTGATGGGGGAACTCAACACAATGGAGACCATTTCTTCCTAAGGGGGGAGTATTGATCCAGGCGGATATTTTTGGCCGTGCACCTTTTCTAACTGGCTCCTCGTGTCCATTTTTTATTCAACACATCTTTTTGTACTGCTTTATAATTGTGATTTCTACACTTCTAGGGTTTTCTGAAGCCTCCCACATTATCCAAGTGGATACGGGAGGCCTCTCGGCTAATCCAACTAGCTTATTTTGTATGTTTTCATGTCAGCACATCTTGTTGTACTTCCAGGGATGTGTTGGGGTCCTAAGCATTGTTTTCTTGACTTGCCATAGACAAATTGTAGAGAGAGTCATATTCTGATGGAAAAATGTGTAGTTCTCTGAAATACCTTTCCAACAGGCTATTACGCACCTAAATCGAAGGTTGTATGAGAAAGTTATGACCCTAGGAAGTTGGGGTACCAAATTACACCAACTTACCCATGGGGCCCACATGACTTTTGGCGTTTCACCTTCTAGGGTTAGGTTTTTGGATGTTTAGGGTTTTTAAATTCATGAGTAATATGAAAAGGGCCTATGAAGCCTCATTGTAATCGATTATTCTTAGATAGATGTGCATAGTAGCCACATCTCTTCTTAGAGATAGATACCACCATTCGAGAAAGTTTTAGTTCTGCAGTTTTACAGTTTCATCCTATTTCATTATTTAATAGATGATATTGTTCACTGGATATTTGTGTTATTCTTCTTATCTCTATGTTTATTGTATTCAGTCTATTAATCAGTTCATTCCACTCCTAAATCCAGATCAGTGGTATCAAAGCGGTCTGCTCTTCATTTATTTTTTTTCATGCATGTCCCCGACAAGGGTTGGGTACAAGAAGTTGGGACTCGAACCAATCGATCCATTCCCATATCATTCGCACCGAGCCAAAAAGGAACCCATGGCAGATGAAAACAAAGATGAGGGAGCATGAGATCCTATTAGAATGTTTCTCAAGGAAGCCCTCGCGTGAGAAAGGAACAAAATGATGGACAAATTCGTGCAGATCCTTCATCAGTTGCTCACGGGAGAAGCATATTCATCAAGAGGCCATGCAACCCCCTTCAAGGTACATGTAAATTTTTATATTCCATTATTTGAAGGACTGATAGATGTAGATAAATGGTTGAATCTGCTCGAAGGATATTTTTCGGTCCACAAATTTTTTGATCAGGAAAATATCACTTTTTCACTCCTCAAGGTCATTCCCCATGTTAAAGACTGGTGGGATACTTACTTTGAGCAAAGGACCATGGAGGAATCTAAAATTTTTGTGGTGTCTCGACATGGGATTCCTTCTGGGATGCCATTAAATAACAATACTACTCTGTTGGAAGCTACGAGGACCAATACACCAGATGGACCACCCTATGTCAAGAAAGGGACCAGACAGTACCAAATGTCACCAATAATTTCCATACCCTATGCACCAAATTGGGTATCAAATATTTTGAGCATCATCTGGTGCTCAAATAGCACGACTATTTGCATAGATACATTCAAACAGAAATGGAGTTCCTGGACATCGCCTCATTGGGCATAACTTATAGATACACTGTCAAGATCGAGCATAAATTTAAGAAGAAATGGAGAGAGTTTTAATTTGCAATCCCCTCACAACTGAAGCATGGAAAATGAAACCCCAAGGTACACAGTAGGGGATCGAGTCGAGATGGCCACCCTTAGGACAATCTATCCAAGCCGCAACATAAGAAGGGCAATGAGAAGATGAAGAATGACACGGGAAAATGGTGTGAGTACTATAACATTCCTTGGCACAACACCGACAAATGTCGCTCCAAGAAGTCCCTTGTGGCCGAGATGAAGGCTTCCGAGTCAGAGGCCGATTATGATTCCGAGTCAAATCCAGAAAGAGGGAAGCAAATTATTGATGTTGAACCTAGTGCCACAGTTGCTACCACCAAAGTCTGACCAAGCGAACCAGAAGAACCAGAGGAAGGGGAATGCCTCTTTCACTCGCAGATGTGGGTCAAGGGGGCTCCAATTCATTTCATTGTCGACAAAAGTAGTTAGAAGAACCTAATTTCATAAGAGGTTTTCAAGTGATTGAACCTGCCAATGACACCGCACCTACAGCCCTACACCAACAGTTGGATTTGTCAAGGAAGATATCTCTGTGTCAGCCAACAGTGTTGTCTTCCCTATGAAATCAAGCCTTTCAAAGATGAGGTACTATGTGATATTTCTCCCCTTGAAGTTTTTGATGTTATTTTAGGAAAACCATATTTTTGGAAGCGTCATGTTGTGTATGAATGTAGACCCTGCAGTGTTATTATTACTTTGGGTAGACAATTGTACAGGATCCTAGAGGTGGCCCCGCCTACTCTTATTTCATTGATCTCTACTAAGCAATGCAGTAAGGCCATTTCACAGACCGAGAAGTTCGTCTTCTTTGTGATCCATGCTCATGGTAAGTAGAAGGTCACCGCCACATCTGTGGACTCTATAAAATGCCTCTCTTTGCAGCAGTAGCAAGTGGACGAGATCATGGAAGAATACAAAGACATCGTCATCTCACCTACAGGGGTACCGACACACTGCTGTTGTTGGGAAAAACACCCTACGGACTAGCAAACTAGGGTTAGACTTGCATGCATATTTTGACCGAATATAAACTACTTTTTTACCTACAACCCAAGATTTAAACCCCTTTTTCATAGTAAATGCATGGAAAAGGACCACCAACCTTATTACCGACATTCGATGTAGATCCTCCATTGCTCTTCGATTACTTGCTTGAGCTGCTTGTTACATGTTATTTTCATCATCCCTATGATCGTTAATGATGTAAACCTATCTGTTGCCTTTAGAGGGGTCAGTGGCCTGAGTTCCTAAAGAGAGAAGGGAGAAGAACTTCTCCTAAGAAAAGAAATTGTTTTTTCCTATGTAAAAACCTTATAAAAAGGGAAGTTCGCAGGTTGCTATATAGGCAGGGTGCGAGAATGACCCATTCTCGTAGGTTGCACTATAGCCAGGGTGTGAGGTGTTCGCAGGTTGCTCTATAGCCAGGGTGCGAGAATGACCCATTCTCGCAGGTTGCACTATAGCCAGGGTGCTAGAATTCAAGCACGTGGGAAAAATGAACGTTTTCGCGAATCTTCTAGAAGGAGAAGCTTCTATGGTGAGGTGGCATCCGAATGGTTTGGATATTACTCTCTTTCATGATTTAGTGGGATCATCCTAACTTCCTCACCTTATCTTCTTCAACTTATAAAAGGAGAGGAATTCTCATGGAGAAAGATTAGATTGGATGAGCTTTTGTTAGCTTGAGCTTGGGTTAGCTTTGTTGATTCTTGAGCTTGTTAGCTTTGGCTTGGTTAGAGTGGCTTTGAGATTTGCTTTGTCAAGATAGATTGTGAGTAGCTATCAGATCTATGGTCTCAGAATCCTTGGAGCAAGAAGTGTGTGGGGAACGAAGGACAGTTGGAAGGGACCTTACGACATCAAGGCCGTGGTTGTAATCTCTCTTTCACATTTAATATGATACAATAATACGATTCTTTCCTATAAAGATTGTTGTGTTTTACTGTATGATTCCTTGATCACATACATAGGTTTATATTGAGTTTATGTTATCGCTGTCACTTTGGTTGGTTTGTGTTGTTTTGATTTTGACTGCACAAGAGCACTGGAGCGAAGCGGGAGCAACAAAGACTATAGGAAGCGATCATAAGGAATGTCCATGATTCTTACCTCTTAGTAAATTCAATATTTAAAACTTAAGGAAAGCGTCCTATTCTGTTTTGTTTTGTTCTAGATCCAGGTGGATCTAGGGAGATCGGTTTGTGTCCGCACTCATGGATTTATCCTATAACAAAATTGGCGACTCCGCTGGGGATCGGATTGTTTCCTAGTTAGTCTAGTTTCCATTGCTTTGATTTCTTGATTTATGGTCTCTGAGTCTGTGGGAGATCCATCACGACTCTCTGGATATAAGAGTTCTCTCAGAAAGTTTCCCCTTTTTCAAATTTTTCTTGTTTACAGGCATTCTCGCACTGTACCCTTTAGTGGCCTGTGAGAATCACTTGGGTTCGCACCCTGGTGTTCAGTCCAGTGCGAACACCTCGCAGTCAACCCATGTCTAGCATGCGAGAATACCTAATTCTCGCACTATAATATACTGCTAGCCTGCGAACTTGTTTGTGAAAATTTATGGATTGGGTCTTGTCATTTTTTATGCCCAGTTTTGCTTTGAACAACTGGTTTGAACTTTTGGAGCCTATATTGATCTGTTTGCAGTCTTCTTGACATTCTTTGAGTTTCTTTTAGCCACTTTTGATTTGATTGGTTTTGAAGGATTAGTCTCTTGCTTTGAGTGTCTTTCAATTACAAAGCGTGTGTTTTCTTTAGAATTGTTTAGGGAAAGATCAGATTTCTTCTGAATAGTTCGCTTTAAAAGAAAACTTTTAGTTTGGGTTTCTT
>ML785435.1:140829-174284 GCA_009831015.1 Picea engelmannii
CTTTGGGGGGCTCTCTGTTACACATTATTTTCGTCATCCCTATGATCATTAATGATGTAAACCTATCTGTTGCCTTCAGAGGGGTCAGTGGCCTGAGTTCCTAAAGAGAGAAGGGAGAAGAACTTCTCCTGAGAAAAGAAATTTTTTTTTCCTATGTAAAAACCTTATAAAAAGGGAAGTTCGCAGGTTGCTATATAGGCAGGGTGCGAGAATGATCCATTCTCGTAGGTTGCACTATAGACAGGGTGAGAGGTGTTCGCAGGTTGCTCTATAGCCAGGATGCGAGAATGAGCCATTCTCGCAGGTTGAACTATAGCCAGGGTGCGAGAATTCCAACACGTGGGAAAAATGAGCGTTTTCGTGAATCTTCTAGAAGGAGAAGCTTCTATGGTGAGGTGACATCCGAATGGTTTGGATCTTACTCGCTTTCATGATTTAGTGGGATCATCCTAACCTTCTCACCTTATCTTCTTCAACTTATAAAAGGAGAGGAATTCTCATGGAGAAAGATTAGATTGGATGAGCTTTTGTTAGCTTGAGCTTGGGTTAGCTTTGTTGAATCTTGAGCTTGTTAGCTTTGGCTTGGTTAGAGTGGCTTTGAGATTTGCTTTGTCAAGATAGATTGTGAGTAGCTATCAGATCTATGGTCTCAGAATCGTTGGAGCAAGAAGTGTGTGGGGAACAAAGGACAGTTGGAAGGGACCTTACGACATCAAGGCCATGGTTGTAATCTCTCTTTCACATTTAATATGATACAGTAATATGATTCTTTCCTATAAAGATTGTTGTGTTTTATTGTATGATTCATTGATCACATACATAGGTTTATATTGAGTTTATGTTATCGCTATCACTTTGGTTGGTTTGTGTTGTTTTGATTTTGACTGCACAAGAGCACTGGAGCGAAGCGGGAGCAACAAAGACTATAGGAAGCGATCATAAGGAATGTCCATGATTCTTGCCTCTTAGTAAATTCAATATTTAAAACTTAAGGAAAGCGTCCTATTCTGTTTTGTTTTGTTCTAGATCCAAGTGGATCTAGGGAGATCGGTTTGTGTCCGCACTCACGTATTTATCCTATAAAACTGCTCCTTCCACAGATGACCTACACTCAAGACAAACAACAACTATGCATGCATGCTACCTCTATACTCAAGGGTTAGAAATCAAGCATAAATAAATCAAACCATAGACAATTCATGCATTGGGACGGGAAAAGTATTCTTTTTATTACTGAAAGTGAATCAACTTACAAAAAAGATGAGACGGACCACCGCTCCTTGAACTTGATCCTGGGCTCCTCTTCTTCTGTCCTTCAAATGCTTTGCGTTAAATCTCCTTTGGCATGAGGAAAGGCTAAAGGGCTGGGACAATGGATTACTTAAATGGGTAGAGTTTCTTCGCTATATTTTTTCCTTCTCCAAATGGTACCCCTACCCCTTCTTTTATAGGCTAGAAGGAGCTAGGGTTTTGGACGAATCCTCGGCCATGCATGGCCGGGAGTTTCAATTAACTGACCCATAGCTTTTTGTTCCATCGAAAACTTTCCTTTTTTTGTTCTTTGTTAGGTGCATGCGGGTTGTTGTGAGTCAGCCAGCGTGCACACACGTTCAGTAATGGGTTAGGGTGCATGGCCCTTGACACAAGAGGATTTTCAAAGAGTTGTTCAACAAAGTTTTGGCAAGAAAGGGATATGAGTTGGCCTGATGCCAGGTAAGCATGTGTGGTGCAATTTAGGGTTATAACAGATGCCCCCTAATGTGTGAGGTTAGAAGAGCATCTGATGGCTGGAATACATTACCAATCTTTACTGATGTGTTGAATGATCGAGCCCAAGGATCAGGAACCAGGAGGTGTCGTCTGCAAAATAACAAATGTCTCACCGAGGTGAGCATACCCATGCTCGGGATAAAATAGAACCATGGATACCAATCAAATACACTGTAGATCCATGTGAAATAACTATAAAGAGTAAACGCTAATAATACACAACGGAGCTACATCTCTAAATAAAAAACATATACATATAGAGTATCTATCTTCCAGAAGTTGATTTGGCCTGATGGTTGTACTTCAAAGCTCGAGAAACAACTTCAAAATCTTCTAAAACTCGGGCAGGAGTGTAATATGAGTGTATGACTGCACTACCCAGAGGTCTTCAACGGCTCGTCGGTTATAGACTTGATAATCTTGATGATCGGATTGAAGGCTTCAGTGATTTCGAACAAGGACTTGATTGGATGTTTAGGATGGCCGGGTATGCGGAAAAGAGACATATTGCAGAGGGGCCGACTCAGGCTTAGTGACAAAATTCCCTTGGATAATAGCACGACAAGTGATAAGACTCAGAGAACATGTATGTTAATCATAAGTCTACGAAGAAGGAGGCAACGCAAACTCTCCATATGTTTGGAAGAATAACCAAACGGTGGAGGACACAACTCTATATAGCAAGAAAAGCCTCCTAAGGTCGTACTACATCCCATAGTCTGATGATCAAATGGACATATGTGCTTTATCCAAGGGCGACTCATCATGCTGCCAATAAAGAAAATACTTTTCCCATCCTCTTTTTGGGGTATATTTGATTTTTTTGTTCTTTTGGAAAAAGAATAAAGGAATATTACGTTGAAATGGAGGAACGAGTATGGAAAACATACAAGCTCAAGGCACAAGGACAAGACTGATGTTTTGGTAAAATGATACTCGGGGAAAATCCTCCAGTGGCCAAAGGTGTTAAGACGCAGAAGCAAACTGTCACAAGGCTGGTGGTTAAGGTATGCAAATGCGGTTGATAGAAAACACAATGGTAACATCCTTCGATGTAAGTTCAACAAGCCTAGAGAAGGTAAGCTCGATGGTTTTTCATATTTAGAGAGTCTTAAAAAGTATAAAAGGAGACTCCGCTAGGGTACCTTTTTCGACAATAGTCTAGTCGGTTCGAAAAAGGGATAAACTAGCACCGATTAGACGTCAATTCAAAACCATTTTAACGAGTGTGACAAGGACAATATCACTCGACTATTTTTTCACTTTTAAGGAGTCTGAAAAAAGCTTAACTATGGACTCCGTCTGGAACATTCTTCTGGACCAATTTAACGAGTGTGAAAGAATAAGGTCACTCGACGATCTTTTCAATTTTAGGGAGTCTGAAAAGATATTAACTATGGACTCCGTGGGGGTTTCTTTTTCGTAAATTTAGTCCTTCAGGCCCGAAAAAGGAATAAACTTATACCTGAGAATACCTTTCTAAAGAATGGGAATTCGATAGATATACCTTTGTTCGTACAGTTGACCATCCTTATCGAAAAAGGGGTAAACTACCACCAGACAGACGTGACTTCAAATTTCAGTTTAACGAGCGTGAAAGGCCACAAGATCGCTTGCCAACCTTTTCATTTTAAGAGGGTCTGAAAAGGGATTAAAAGGAGACTCATTATTTTTTGGGAGTCTTGAGGGTGAGACCAAGAGTGAAAAAGACTCATGCAAATGAGGCTCAAACTCATATTCAAGAAATACTATACGGACTCCCGAGCCTACAGTGTTTTTAGAAATGACATGGACACCATAATGCAACCAGGACCTACCTAGGGCATCCATGTTCTGGTAAGCTCTACCACCAAGTTGCTACACTTCTAGAGCAGATATAACGGTTCCATGTCACAACCGGATGGGATCGATCCTATAGCAGAAGAAAAAGACAACGAGATGCAAAAGTTGGGGTGGTAACCTAACCTATATGCTCAAGTTGATTTTTGAATTTTTTTTTATGGACCCTCAATATTTTCTCAAAACTCAAAAAAAATTGTCCCAATACCTGATCAAATCCCTTCCATAGAACTCCTGGATCACTCTAAATGGTTTTTGGTATAAAGAAACTGATAAGGAAGGCCACAAAAGTGACAAAAATAGGCCAAAAAGTCTATAAATAGAAGCTGACAGCTCATTATCACCATTGCTGATTTGGAAACTGACTCTGGAGCCAAAAGACCCCCTTTGCCAAAAGTAGTGATTCTGGGAGCTACATTGGACGAAACGAACTTCTGCTTGGACCAAGTAAGTACAAACTCCCTTATCTAGATATTCAATACTTCAATTTCATTAGTTAGTTTATTTTTTGGGTGGGTGTCGACCTTAAAAAGGTCAGCCCTAGGTACACGTGGGCTGTCTCTGGACAGGCCGCGTGTACATTCAGGCAGAGTAAAGTCTGCCCGCGTGTACACGCGACTGTCACTTCTATAGCCCGTGTGTACCCCCCTTTTATGATGAAAAAGAAAACTAAAAGGAAGTACTGACCCTCCTTTACCTTGTTGTGTTGGCAGGATGTATGTCCAGTGGAGGGAAAGGGAGGATGAGGCAATCAGTGAGTTGGTTGCTACAGATCCGAATGTTGTGGCCGTGTTAATGCAATGTGGTTTACTCAAATTATTTCTATGTCCATTTATGTACGCGCAACCAAGGCTATTGAATGCCTTGATTGACTACTGGAACCCTGATGCAGAGGCATTTATGCTAGAGGGGCAATCACTGGTGCCCACCACCGAGGATATCTACTTTCTGACTGGCCTCTCAAGAAGAGGGGAACTAGTCAACTTCCAGACTTTTCCTGCGGGGCCGAGCAAGATCTCAGAATTGATAGCTGAGAACTGTGAGGCTAGGAATGGTCGTGTGGGTTCCCAGGTACCCATTAGCAAGATTACTAACTTAGCGCTACAGACTATATTGTTACTGATTGGGCGGATTACCGACTCAGTAGCCGTGCATAAGGATTCGCACGCATAGATGAACTGTGCCATTCAGTGCATGACTGCACAAATTTTTGACTGGAGTACCACACTGCTCGAGTGCATGAAGAGGCAATTGACAGATTGCCGACAGTGGACACAGAGGAACTTCGGGTTTGGGACCATCTTGTGTTCGTTCTTTTTTGAGAGAGTTCCGAGTTTTAGTCCTTGGGTTGTAGTACGAGGACATCAGGCCTCTTTCCCTACAGTGTGTAGATGGGCAGTATTACTGCCGTGACAGGGTGGTGGAAGGACCGTTGAGTCCTTCGATGATGATTTCTTTACTTGGCTGTCACGACATATCCCTGTTATCGAGGACTACCTGTATGCAGGGATAGATTTCTCTAGAGATCTTGAGATACCCGTGCCTCCTGGTGAGGAGCGAGGGGAGATGGGTAAGTCTCCACCTTTGTAGTTTTTTGTTTGCATATGTAATTTTTATGTCTTTTTGTTATATATATCATTTTTTTGTATGCCAGAGTATTTGACGGGTAAACATGTGTTGCATGTAGATGTGGTACCCGTGTGACCTGCCGATTATGCACGGAAGAGGCGTCGTCCATGGCCAGAAGCCGTCGCTTCCGCCGCTGGGGGAGCAACAGTAGCAGGGAACCTCCCAGCCAGAGAGGCTGAGAGGGTCCTTAGACGCGTTGAGTGGAACTTCACTGCGCTCACTCGCACAGTCCCGATGGTAGACATAGAGGACCTGCTACCATCCATGCAACCTCATGTTGTGGGGGCATCTCAGACATGGGTCCGATTGTTTAGGCGTTTAGCCCATGCTGTGGATGATTATAACAGGGCCCATAGGCCCTAAACAGACTTAGACTTTTTATGTGCCATGAGCACCTACTTGTATATATTTTGAGGGCATAAGCCCGACGACTCGTTACTATTCCCATTTTTGAGGCGCTTGCGTCCATCTATGTACTCTGGTTATTTTATGATGTTTATATATGGTTTTTATATTTTTTTTGTCTTATGGATTCTGTGTGCAAAAACGTATTTACATGTTTATGTCCATGTTCTTTTATATGTGGGCAAGATGCCAATCTAAAATTTGATTAGCTAGAGTATCTGTAATTTGGTTTAATCTCCTAGGAACATGAAAATATGTAATATAATCAAATTTTCATTCTAAGAGATGTACCCTATGGAATTATCGGTGTAAATTTGGATCATGAACCCGGTATACTCTATTTAGCTATGAAACAACTAATTGAGCATCGAGATAGACCTAGAGATGAGAGATACCCAATGACAAGGCATCACGAAGCAACTCAATAACTGCACTATACTCGACGACATTATTTGTGGTGTCACCTAAGCATATACCTCCGGAAGATAACAACTGACCCTGTGGTGTAAAGATTACCCAAGCTGTGGAGGCAAGCCTCTGCATGTGTCGACTAGCACCATCTGCATGCCCAATGAACACCTCAGACTCACTTGACATCTACCATATTGACGAAACATAACATCAATGACACGTCCATAACACTTTTAAAAGAAACTTAAAAAGTAATAGTACAAAGACTATACATATGTTACAAAAAGTTACCCACAGTGACCTATATATGAGTAATACTTCTTGAGGTAGAGCCTATTTCTAGGCTCCGCCAAAGCATTCCCTTCAAAATCAACTAAACGATAAGCGCCCTTTTTTAATACCTCTTTTATAATGAAGGGTCTGAACCACATGGGTTTAAAATTTCCTGCCCCCAGGGGGTCCTTGTCTTGGTCATAGACCAGGACAAGGTCGCCTTCAAAGAAAATTCGAGGATGAACGAACCTATCATATTGACACTTGACCTTATGTTTGTGAGCCTCGCTGGCTAGGGCCGCATCGCGAAACTGCTCATCAAGCTTCTCAAGGTATACTAACCGTTCTTCAAGCGGAGAAGTGTCTGGCAATAACTGTACTGCCAATTTTAGAGATGGGATTTGACATTCGATGGGCAAGACTGCCTCCAGCCCATAAATGAGTTGAAAAGGTGAGAAACCGGTTGCAGTATTAACAAATGTTCGATAAGCCCATAATGTTGAGTATAACATCAAATGCCAATTTGACTTGGCTGAGTTGATAGTTCGCTGTAGAATCGTCTTAAGAGTTTTGTTTACAGCTTCCACTTGCCCATTGGCTTGGGGGTAGTAAGGTGATGAATGTTCCTTCCGTAACCCAAGCTTTGATGTTAATTCATTCATCATTTGGTTCTGAAAGTGACTGCGATGGTCAGTGACAATATCTCTCGGGACGTCGAACCTTGCTATGATTTGGTTGAATAAGAAGAGAGCTGCAGTCTCCCCATCATCCTTAAACATTGGCATAGCTTCGACCCACTTAGTGAAGTAGTCAACAACTACGATGATATAGCGATGCCCCCTTGCTGACGGGGGGTTGCATGTAGTGTAATCAATACCCCACTTAGTGAAGGGACCAACTGTGATGATAGGAAACATAGGAGCGGGATGTGCCCTCATCTTCCAAGAGAAGATTTGGCACGGATGACACTTCTTGACCGATTCGATACAATATTTGATAAGTGTGGGCCATTAGTAACCTACTCGTAGAATCTTTTGGGCTGTTGCCAACCCAGATAAATGACCGCCACAAGCTCCAGTATGGAAATAGTTGAGCACTATGATGGCCTTCTCATGAGTGAGACATTGATGCAAGATGCAGTCTACACATCTCCGATACAATGTATCATCGAGCATGAGATAATTCTTAGCTTGATGGTGTATCCGCCGATGCTCGTCACGAGAAGCAGAGGTGGGGCACTTCAAAGTCTGGAGATAGATAATTATATCTTCGTACCAGGGGTCTGAAGATGCAATCAAAAACATATCCCCCCGGATAGGTGATTCCTCAGGCACAACGTCACCTGACTCAATCGGAAGTTCCGAAATAAGCTTTGCGAAGACCAATGACTTCTTGGAATTTGCTGAAACGAAGTCTAAGTCAAATTCTTGGAGGATGACTATCCATCTACTGATTTTTCTGCCTATAAATCATCGTGTCAACATGTACTGGAATGGATTCACGACAACAATGACGGTGGTCTTGCAAAACAGAACATAGTGACGAAACCGTTGAACAACATGAACTGCTGCCAACGCAAGTTTTTCGATATGGGAATAATTGAGTTCCGGTCCTACGAGGCCTCGGCTCAAGTTATAGATCATGTATTCTGAAAACGAATCGTCTTCCTGAACTAAAACCATGCCTATGGTTGACTCTGTGGAAGCCAGATATAATAAGAAATCTTTGTTATAGTTAGGTGGCCATAGCAGAGGTGCGAAAGTGAGGGTGTGTTTTAATGCATCGAAAGAGCGTTGAGCAGCTTCATCCCAGAAAAAAGGAACGTCTTTCTTTAGTAAACACATAAATCCCTTGGTGATTTCGGCATAGTTGGCGATGAAGCGTCGTAAGAAGTTCGCCTTGCCTTGTAGACTCTGAAGTTGTAAGATTGTGCATGGGGGGGGAAACTGGATTATTGCCTCCACCTTAAGAGGATCGACCATGATCCCTGTTGTTGATATGAAGAAACCTAACCAACGTCCTGATGTTACGCAGAAGCTGCACTTGTTTGGATTCAAGCGAATCTTGAAGTAGCGACAACGTTCGAAGATTAGTCTAAGGTGAGTGGGATGATCCGTTCGCTTTCAAGAGCATGATGCTAAATCATCTAAATAGGCCTGAACTATATGTTTGAGGTCATGAAAATAAAAAGACATGGCCCACTGGAATGTGGCTCCAACATTTTTATGGCCAAAAGGTATCTTACGATATCCAAATGTACCCCACGGAAAAATGAATGTCGTTTTGTGTTGGTCTTCAGGTTTGATTTGGATTTGATTATATCCCGAAAAACCATCCATGAATGAAAAGGATTCACAACCGGCACATTCATCAATGATATGGTCAATGAATGGTGTTGGAAAATTATCTTTGGGACATGCCTTGTTCAAATCACGGAAATAGGTACATACACGAATCGTGCCTTATTTTTTATTGACCTGCACAGGGTTTGACACCCATTGAGTCAAATGGATAGGATAAATAAAACCTGCCTTTACCAATTTCTCAACCTCAATCTTGATGGCTGCTGCTTTCTTAGGATTGACTGGACGAAGTTTCTGTCGAACAGGCTTGGCATCAAGATACGTTGTGATTTCATGTTCAACTATTTTTGGATCGATACCTGGCATTTCCTCATAAGACCAGGCAAAAACGTCGCGTAATTCTTTGAAAAGATCCATGTAAATTTGAATCTCTTCAGGGGAGAAATCCGCTCTGACGAAGACATTCTCCACAATGCCAGGGTTTCAGGAGATGTTGATGGGTATAGTTTCAACGATAGTCGCCATATTGCCCTCAACATAAATTTCGTGTGTAGCTAAGAGATTAATAGGACATGGTTGATCTCTCGTCATGGTAACGGTGAATTCTCCTACTTCGATTCGGCTTAACTCTGGGAGAAAGTATGATCTTTGATGAAGATCTTCCCAAGGTTTGTCTGGATTAGTCATTGCTTCGATTACTGCTTCGTCAGATGGCAAGACTAAGTCTATCGAATCGACGTTAGCAAGAGAACCCTGAGCCCAAATAGGCTCTAGAAGTGGATCTAACTCTTGTGCGGGAGTCAGATTAGGGTTAGCTGAAGCTTGTTGGACTAAAGAGTACGCTACTTCAGCGGCCAACAAGGGCATGGACATGCCTGAGTGCCCTGTCTCATCCATCGTGGATGATGGGGAAGGAAGAATCCAAGGATCCTCAAAGTAAGTCGAATGGAATGACGAAACTTGAAAAATATCAACCTTATGGTGATTAGATATAAATTTGACATCGTCGTGAGGAGGTGGGTAATCGAAGGTACCCATCAAGGACGGGCACAAACCAACTCCTACATTAACGACATCTGGTTGAGGATTATCTATCATTAGGACTGTGGATGCCCCCAAAGCTGGGTCAGGTCTGGAGAAGGACAGTTGATCAATGGTCACTATCCGACCCTCATGTGGAAACAACAAGACTCGGAAAATGGTAGCAACCACAACTTTCATAGCATAAGTCCAACTCCGTCCTAACAAGAGGTTATAGTCGAGGGGAGCATCGACAACCTCTACTTCGACACACATGGTTTTCCCTCCTAACTACATAGGGAAGGAAGGAACGATGCCATGTGGTCGAAAAGAATGACCGTCGAAAGTAGTGAGGAGAGTAGGTGATGGAGACAAAGCGGGCTGGCCAATGGCCTTCCAACATGCTAATGACATAACGCATGTTGAGGCGCCCTCGTCGACCACCGTGCAGAAGATATTCCGTGTAAAATTTTTCGTTGGATGAGCCACTACTATCTGAAACGCTATGTGGTAAGGAAGACGAGGTTTTAAGTCGGTTGTATCTAGCATGATGGTACCCGGATTACAAGTCTCAGTAGAGCCCAAAGTGGTTAACAAGGCTTTCCTCTGAGCAGGGAAGCTTTGGAGGACCTCCAAAGCAGACATCGCATAAGGGGTTTGTGATAAATCCTCCACCACAGAGTAATTCTGGGCGGCCCTTGCGTTTGGGTTGTGAGAAGCTTTTTTAAATGCACCCTTTGGAATGCATGTCATTGTTTCTCCCAACATCTTCTCAATCTGTAGAGGAAGAGATGGGAGGTCAACTTCTTTACCCTTCTCAGAAGCGCTTGGTTTACTATAGTCATGCGCTCTAGTCGTTATGAAAGCATCACCCCTAACCATATATATGTTCGCGGAAGAGGGATTGATTGGAGGAGGGAAGGTTTCTTGGTTGCCCCCTTCTGTGCTTGTAGAGGCTTGAGTTAAATTTTTCCCATGTTGAAAGGGATTAGTCAACACTGCCTGTTGTTGTTGTGTGACAAACTTTTAGGCCTCTGCAAGTCGAGGACAAAGATGGGTCGGGTGGTCTTCCACGCAGAAGTTGCACAGATACCTCACCTTCCGTTTTTCCATGTTGTCCCCACCAGCATTATCAGTGGGTTTTTTATCCCCCTTACCCTTCTTTCGTTGTTTTTTCTTCCCTTCAGGCTACTAGGGGGCCTTTGGGTTAGTCGACTGCATAGAGTGTACTTCCGACATTTGGGTAGGGGGAGCAGCCAAAGCAGTAATTTGGCTGGCCGTTGTGTGTTGTATGGATAACTGTTGCAACTATTTTTTCAATTGCTCAGCGGGCTTTTTTTGTGATGAACCAACAATACCATCGGCATGTGGTCCAGCTCTCTGTCTAGTTTTATCCAGTATTGAACATGGCGCATTTGGAAAGATGTTGTATAATAAACCAGACTGAGAATAGATGAGCTCAAACTATTGAGCCCTCATGATGGAATCTTCTTCGGAGAAAACTCTGGAAGTCGTGACGTCTTTAGATAACTGTGGGACCAAATACTTAAGGAACCACTCAAGTAAGAATGTTGGTGGGACAGGTACTTTGATTAGGCTCTTCCGACATCTCCATTCTCGGATATGATCAGAGATATGGTCCGTTGTTGTTTGTTCGAAATTGGCGAGCAAATCTGTGCTAGCGTCGTATCTCACAGGTAACTGGAAATGGTTAAGGAAGGCCATCACCAGTTCTCCAAAAGAAGAGTATCGTGAGTGATCGAGCTCGATGTACCATTTTGCGGCACTCCCGATAAGAGTACGTTGAAACAATCGCAACTGTACAGAGTCATCTTTCAATGAGTTAGATGAACACCAAAGATGGAAGGTAGTCACATGATCACTTGGATCTTCATTAGGATTGGCCTCGAACTTTGGAATTTCCGAAGGCAACTTCATTGGCATAGGAGGCCAACGTGGATCATGACAAATAGGATCATTTAATAACCTTGTCAAATCTGGCAAGTGTAACGTCGCCAGGAATGGTAGTTTGGGTTGTTGCTGATAACCTGGGAAAAAGGGTCCTAGAGTTTGACTGGCACCAGGTTGCCAGGAAAAGTTTGGCTACTGGCCTGGATTCTGGTAGAAACCATGACCCTGACCAGTGTAAGGATTTTTCATCTGTGGAGACATCATCGACTGATTTTCCATAAAGGACATATAGTGTTGGGAATGCATCATGTTTGAGTGACTTTGGGAAGGATTACCCCATGCCGGTCCTGATGAGAGAGGCATAGTAGTATGTCCAGGGTTCCATTGACTGTGGAAAAAATTACCCCAGAATGACATTCCAGAGGAGGGAACGGATCCTTGTCCTGAGTTCCAAGGTCCTGCTATATGTGCCCCCTGCGCAGGAGTAGAATGTCCAAAAATGGGATTGCCTCCAGACAGGAAAGCGGTTGATGATAAAGTGTTGTTACCAAACGTCTCGTTCCCAGAAAATGGTGTCAAACCTACCGACATATTGTGCGCAGGTGTTCCTTGACTCCCTGCTCCAAATAAACTAGTGTGTGTAGGTTGCCCGACGAACTGTTGATGCAGACCACCAAGCGAAGAAGACGAAGGAGGGATATGACCTCCTGCGTAAGGAAAAGCGTTAAAAGGGACAGGAGTTCCCCCAAGTTGAACTTGTAGAGGAGCGTTAGAGCTCCCTGCCCCCAGACCCAAATTTTGTAAAGTAGAGTAGGTTAGTGCAGGACTTGTACCCGAACTAGGCATACCATATGAGAACGGAGGGCCTGCCGCACTAGGTGTGAAGGGGTTTGTGGCCGCTGCCATAGACAGGTTCAGTCCACTGTGCGACGTAGTTGTGACCGAGACCATGGTGGCTTGAACCAACGATGGTAAGTTAGAAGATGACTCTCCCATGGTAGCAACTGTGGTGGGAATTGAAGAATTCCTAGAAGAAGTAACAACGTTTGTTTCCATAGCTGTGTGAGGCACTGTCTGGCGTTTGTGAAATTAGATCGGTACAATAAACGGTGCCAAGAGATTAGTGGTTTGGGTTTCAACTGAGCTAAGATTAGCAGTTGATTCCTCTCGGAGTTGTTCGGGCACAAAGGTTTGTACCCTGGTCGCTTCAAAAGACCCTTGTTGGTCTAGCTTCCGCCTTAATGGTGGCGGGGGTGGCTCCAGTGTAAATGGCGGCAGGCCAAGAAGCCTTCGTGACTGACAGAGCTCAGGATCCTCCACTATGTGAGAATATACAAGACATGCTAAGGTATTCTAAATGTTCAAAAGTAACACACACTAAAAATAAGCCCCTAAGAGATAAGACAAGCAATCACTAAACTATGTGGAAGAACAGTTACAACAACCAACACTAGAGCAACTTACCGGTGCAAGTGCAACTCGAATACGGAAGCACCCTCCAGGTATACTCTGCAAAGCGTGGCCCAATGTCTATCCTAGGTACCGTGGTATACCCCCGCAGTCACCTGTGTATGTCCCTAAAAATATTGGCAACTAGGTTGCCAACACGCGAACAGTCACCAAGCGGGTACAATTGAAAGTCGGGTAGACCACAATGAGTAGGGTATCAAGCCCGAAACCTGTCAAGGGTATCGAGAGAAAATGGTATGGAATACAATTGAGGACCTCGAACGGATTTGAGACCCACGAAGCCCTGTGCCAATTGCAAACGACAGAATCCCAAAACAAGCCCTCTATATGTGTTATCCACTACGATTGGTCCGTCTTTGGAGGGGTTATCTTTGCTACCTTTCTGCACGCAACCTCGTGTTTATCCCCTGTGTTAGAGGGGGGTCCCGGATAAATTCCATGAACTGGACTTAGAAACTCCCTATCTCAGACTCTAATGTTTGGTTTTGAATGGCCTTGGAGAGTTTCCTCTCCAACCTAATTCAAGGCCCTAGTCTTGAACTAGTTTGTGAACCCTACAAACATAAAAGTCTAGTAGATTTTTAAAATTAGCGTTGCTTTTATGGATTTATCTTACGTCAAGGGGTATGAGGGTGAAACTGATGATGTGTAAAGATGAAAGCAGAAATGAATGAAAAAATATGGAAACAAAAGACTTTTACTAAATGCAAAATTTCAACAACTTTTCACAAAGAAAGATTTATTTTCGTTTTTTATTTTTTCTAAGATTTTATACAACAAACTTAAAGGAATTTCGCTCTACTACGAGCTACTTATGATGTAAGTGGACTGCAAAAACTTATGAAACAAAAGACTTTTCCCTAGCTAATGATGCAGAAACACACCTTTCAACCAAAGAAGAAAATGAAAAGAGATTTATTTATTTATTTAAGTGCTAGTAAAGTAACAAAGGGAAAATACCGACAAGCACAAAACCAAGAAAAACAAATTCTGGCTTAAAGCAAAGATAAAAAAGAATCAGAGTAAAGAATCACACAATGGCAATAAAAAACAAAAAACAAAGACTCTCACGCTTGTCTAAAAACCATAAAAAAAATAAATATATTTTCTGTCAACTATTAACTGAGAAAAAGCAGGCTAAGGGTAAGATGACCTAACCTACTGACTGTTCAAACCTAGACTCAAACACCTGAGAGGAATACTTCTCATCAAAGGAGGGGATGCCTTCCCCACCCTGAACAAAAGGTAGCCTGTCCAAGCGCGCAACTGTCACTAAAACAACACGCATGCAAACGCGTGTTGAACAGAGACAAAAAGCATGTACATGCGGGCTGACCTTGTACAGGCCACGTGTATATCTAAATTCTAAGGAAAAAAAATGAAAATAGGCAGTCTAGACCAGGAAGAGGCCTCTGGTATTGATAACCAGGGTCCCTTGAAGGCTTGGATGCTCTTTCTAATAGAAAAGAAAAATAACGTAAGGAATAATAAGGCGAAAAAAGGCAATCTGAGATAGGACTGTGAACCAACAAGACTCAGACAGGATTCCAGAAAACCCTCTGAGAATGTGAAATTCTGACAGGGAAGAGGAGGACTGCCTCTAAGGTTCTCTGAATTCCTACACGCTACTGTTATCTCTACAGCTAGCGTTCACATGAGAGATGTAAGAGGATAGGGCACGGGTACATGCGTGCAGGCCTTCTACAGGCCGCATGTACCTCTGTGTGTCCCGAAAACTAAAGTCAAGAAAAATTCAGGGAAAGATGGTATGGAAAACCAGACTCCCTGCTAGCTCAGACCTTACAGAAAAAGACAGGCAAAGAAAAAACATAAAACCTAATCTTTAAACTACCCAAAAACTCAAATAAATCCAGAAACCCTAAAGAGTATTCTCCCCAGTACAGTCGCCAATTCTATTGTTGGGAAAAACACCCTATGGACTAGCAAACTAGGGTCAGACTTGCATGCAGATTTTGACCGAATAGAAACTACGTTTTTACATACAACCCAAGATTTAAACCCCTTTTTCACAGTAAATGCATGGAAAAGGACCACCAACCTTAGTATCGACGTTCGATGTAGATCCTTCGTTGCTCTTCGATTACTTTCTTGCACTACTCCTTCCACAGATGACCTGCACTCAAGACAAACAACAACTACGCATGCATGCTACCTCTATACTCAAGGGTTAGAAATCAAGCATAAATCAATCAAACCATAGACAATTCATGCATTGGGATGGGAAAAGTATTCTTTTTATTACTGAAAGTGAATCAACTTACAAAAAAGCTGAGACTGACCACCACTCCTTGAACCTGATCCTGGGCTCCTCTTCTTCTGTCCTTCAACTGCTTTGCATTAAATCTCCTTTGGCATGAGGAAAGGCTAAAGGGTTGGGACAATGGATTATGTAAATGGGCAGAGTTTCTTCACTATATTTTTTCCTTCTCCAAATGGTACCCCTACCCCTTCTTTTATAGGCTAGAAGGAGCTAGGGTTTTGGATGAACGCTCGACCATGCATGGCCGGGAGTTTCAGTTAACTGACCCATAGATTTTTGTTCCGTCGACAACTTTCCTTTTTTCGTGCTTTGTTAGGTACACATGGGCTATTGTGAGTCATCCAGTGTGCACACGCATTCAGTAATGGGTTAGGGCATGTGGGCCTTGACAGAAGAAGATTTTCAAAGAGTTGTTCAGCAAAGTTTTGGCAAGAAAGGGATATGAGTTGGCCTGATTCCAGGTAAGCATGTGTGGTGAAATTTAGGGTTATAACAATTGCCAAGTCAAGCATCCAATTGATCTAACCCCCGACGCACCTCTACCTAATGAACCAGTCTATCGGCACTCACTGATGGAGAATGATGAAATAAGGAGTCATATCCAAGAGTTTCTTCAAAATGGGCACATCAAACCCAACTCCTCCCCTTGCAGAAGCTCGATTGTATTAGTGTAGAAGAAGGATGAGACTTGACGACTCTGCATTGATTATAGAGCCTTAAACAAAATCACAGTCAGGAACCCCTACCCCATTCCCAATATTGATGACCTTCTTGACCAAATCAAGGGGGAAAATTTCTTCAGCAAGATTGACCTGAAGTCTAGCTAACACCAGGTTCCCATCGAACTAACTGATGTCTGGAAGACAACCTTCAAGTCTAAATTAGGTCTCTACGAATGGCTAGTCATGCCCTTTGGATTAACAAATGCACCAAGAACTTTCATGTGGTTGATGGACGATGTATTGAGACCCTTCACCAACTCCTTTGTGGTAGTATATTTGGATGGCATTCTCATATTCAACAGAACATGTGAGGAGCACATGCGACATATTCAATAGGTTTTGAGCACTCTGTGACAACACAAGCTTTGTACCAACTTGGAAAAAAGATCTTTTGGCATGAACAAGGTCTAATAATTGGGCTACATTATTGATGAGTATGGGGTACATGTTGATCCAACTAAGATCCAAGTCATTCGTGACTGGCGAGCCTCGACCACACTGACCGAGCTTTGGAGCTTCTTGGGACTCACCAATTTTTACCGACGATTCATGTTGGGATTCTCCCATATTGTGTGGGCCCTCAACCAGGTGACCAAGGGAAGTGGTAGGGCCAAGTTCATATGGGGGAAGGATAAACAATGAGCATTTGAATAACTGAAGCGTCGTTTGTGCTCCATTCGAGTACTCTCCTTGCCCAATATGTAACAACCATTCGAGATTGAGACTGATGCATCTGACTATGCCATGGGTGCAGTTCTCACTCAACATGGGCATTCGGTGGAATACCATAGTGATACCCTCTCTGATACTATTTGGAAATACCCCACCTATGACAAGGAAATATATTCCATTGCACAAGCCTTCCATCAATGGAAACATTACATTTTGGGGACATAGACAATCATACACATTGATCACAAGCCTCTGCAGTTCATACAAACACAGGGGAAATTGCAGAAAGACCGCCATCATAAGTGGTCCATCTACCCACAACAGTTCCATCTCAACATCAAGTATAAGACATGTATCTCAAATTGTGTCATTGACTTCCTCATCCAGCCTCCTGTGGCTGAACTGGCTACTGTGCTCTATTCATGTGGACATGAAACATTAGAGTGTCCCCAACCTTACCAACAAGATCCAGACTTCGGCACCACATATCATCTGTTGGGTACAAACACCACTGTCACTGATTTTCACATTCAGGATAGACTCATATGCCACTTGGCCCATCTTTGTGTTCCTACAAGTGAGCAAGCAAAGCCGATTTGGAAATCCCACTACAGTCGGGTGGTAGGACATTTTGGCGTAGAGAAATTTGTGGCCATTCTTTAGAAACATTTTTATTGGACAAAACTTTGATAGGACATCAACAAGTATATTAGATATTTGACTATCTACACCGTTGCCAAGCTGACCATCAATAAGTAAGGCTTATACACTCCTCTTGCTATTCCTGAGAAGCCATGGGAATCCATCTCCATGGATTACATGTATGGTTTTCCGTCCACCAAGCACAAAAATGATTGCGTGTTCATGGTCGTTGATCGGTTTTCGAAGATGGCCATCCTCACAGACTGTAAGAAGAATGTTACAATGGAAGATACTGCCAATATCTTCTTCGAATGAGTTTGGGTTCACTTTGGGATACCACAAACCATCATCTCCGACCGAGACAACAGGTTCCTCAACACCTTTTTTTCCTGTCTCCGGTATCTATTGGAAACCAAGATCACAAAATCCACTTCTTTCCACCCCCAAACCGATGGCCAAACCAAGGTCGTCAATCAGATGATTGTGCACATCTTGCACATGTACAATTCTATTCATCCCCGTACATGGTACGAGAGTCTCCCATATGTCCAATGCAGTTACAATAGGGCTCTCCATAGTTCCACCGACCATAGCCCATTTCAAGTGGGTCTCGGATTACAACCCTTTGGACCCATTGATGCTTCACTTCCTCTTGCCACAACATAGACAAATTTTTCCCCTGATCAGTCTGTGATCGCCAAAGCCACCAGATTAATTGAGTGGATTCAACACATCTGCCAACAGGTCCAGGAGATTTTGCAGAAATCCAATGCTTAGTACAACCAATGCCATGATAAACACAGGGTACCACACTATTTTCAGGTTGGAGACAATTTCTCGTTACATTTACAGAAGGAGTGTCTCACTGGGCCCCATCAGAACCTTCACCCACTTCGATATGGGCGTTACACTATCACCAAGGCTGTAGGTAGAAATTCTTTTGAGCTCAACACCCCACCCTTCCTTCGTCTGCATCCAATATTCAATGTGGACCTCCTTCGGCCATATTTTCCACCATTATTGGACACCTTTGAGATCATCAAACAACTAACACCAACATAGCTCAAGCCTGACTACATGGAAAAATAATCCACCGATCATATAGTGGAAACACAGGTCAAGGGCACTCACTAGGAATGGATCCAACATTATCGGGTTGTCAAGGAAGGGAAACTCCTACACCAAGGCAAGTGGCTCACCTGAGGCCAAATCCAATAGAATTTTCCTCACCTGATGGGGGAACTCAACGCAATGTAGACCATTGCTTCATAAGGGGGGACGATTGATCCAGGTGGATATTGGTGGCCACCCACCTATTCAAACTGGCTCCTCGTGTCCATTTTTTATTCAAAACCTCTTTATGTACTGCTTTATATTTGTGAGTTCTACACTTTTGGAGCTATCTGAAGCCTCCCACATTCTCCAGGTGGATATGGATGGCCTCTCGCCTAATCCAATTGGCTTATTTTGTATGTTTTCATGTTAGCACATCTTGTTGTACTTCCAGGGCTTTTTTCAGGCCCTAAACATTGTTTTCTTTACTCGCCATAGTCAAATTGTAGAAAAAGTCATAGTTTGATAGAGAAATGTGTAGCTATTTGAAAGGCCTTTCCAACAGGCTATCACACACCTAAAATGGATGTCGTATGAAAAAGTTACGACCCTAGGAAGTTGGGGTACCAAATTACACCAACTTACCCATAGGGCCCACATGCCTTTTGAAGTTTCACCTTCTAGGGTTAGGTTTTTGGATGTCTAGGGTTTTGGCATTCATGAGTAATATGGAAAGGACCTTTGGAGCCCCTTTGTAATCGATTCTGATTAGACGGATGCACGTAGTAACCACATCTCTTCTCAGAGATAGCTACCACCATTCGAGCAAGTTTCAGTTCTATAGTTTTACAGTTTCATCCTATTTAATTATTTAATAGAAGATGATGTTCACTGGATATTTGTGTTATTCTTCCTATCTTTGTGTTTATTGTATTTAGTCTGTTAATCAGTTCGTTTCGCTCCTAAATTAAGATCACAACTACCATTGAAAATGAATCTATGAACTTTTGAAAAGTATCGTGTTGCCCCAACACAACTCCTAACTTCAGTGAAATTTGTAGGAACTGGCCATTTCATGATGGCCTCCATATTTGGGGGATCTATCTTGAGCTCCACTCCACCAATAACATACCCAAAATACACCAAATACTGTTGATTAAACTCACATTTCTTGAGGTTAGCCAACAATTGGTGCTTCTTCAAAGTCTCTAACACTTGCATGAGATTTGAGATGTGATCCTATTAGGTCGCACTATAAACTAGTATATCATCTAAATAGACTATAAAAAATGAATCTAGATATGGGCATAGTACATCATTCATTAGTCTCATAAATGTAGCTAGTGCATTACATAAATCAAATGGCATGACCAACAATTGATATAAACCCTACCTTGTATTGAAGGCAATCTTCTAGGTGTCTTCTTGTACCTGGTGGTATCTTGATTTGAGATCCAACTTGGTGAAATATTTTTTGTGTTTAAATTGATCTAATAGATCATTGAGTATAGGTAGAGGGTATCAATTCTTGATTGTGATCTTGTTCAATGCTCTATAGTCGATACATATTCACCAAGTCCCATCCTTCTTTGGTACAGTTATGATATGTGACCCACAAGGTGAGGTGCTTGGTTGAATCACACCCTACTCCAACAAATGCGGAAACTACTTCTTCACTTCATTTTATTATAGAATGGACTATCTATACAACCCAATATTTGATAATTGGTATTCTGGAAAGAAATATTTTTTGTGGTCCACTTCCCTTTTGCGTGGTTTCCTTTTAGGCTCCTGGAACACTCCTCTATATGTTTGTAGCAACTCTTCCAACTGATGTTTCTATTATTTTGTACACCCTCTATGTATTCCTTTAGTCTTATCAACTCATCCTCAATTTGATTTTCTATTAAGATAAGTAAAACATATTTCTTACTATAACTAATCAACTTCTTAGCTTGGTTGGCACTTACTAGTGAGATCTTTGACTTTCCTTTATGCACGTTGATGATATAGGAATTCCCATATGTTAGGGACCTAACCTCCCTAACCCTCATGTCAGTAAACTAATATAATTTCCATGTAATAAAGGCCAATATTGATAAGGCCTAGTAATAAGGAAGAATAAGTCAAATTTAAGAAGACATAGTAGAAGCTTACGCTTCTAGAATATATTCCTCTAGATTTTTCTTGTGGTAGATAGATTTAGTATAAATAGGGTTTGAGGGCATGAGAAATTTTGTCTTAAGAATTATTGTAATAGAGAACTGCTCTGCTGGAGGTTTCCCCCTCTAAGAGGCAAGTGAACATTGTTTCCTATCAATAAAGGTATTATTTTGGTGTTGCGGTTGTCAGGAAATGGAGGGCACTTCCACACTAATCCTAGCATAAGAGAAGAAGAATTTAATTAAGAAAGAAAATGACAGTAGAAATCACACAGTACACCGAGATTTTACCGTGGAAACCCTTAACAGGGAAAACCAACACTCCTTTGTGCATTATTCTCTCTTGTTGTCTTATTCATTCAAAATAAAGGTTACATGTCTAACCTTGGTCCACACCTAAGACACAATCGACATCATACCCTTTTGCATAGGAAATAACAACCCTGTAGCCAATTCAACTTACATATGCATGACTAGCAACCTACACTTACACATGCATTAACCTTCAAAAGTGCATTCTATGATCAGCTTACAACAAAAACATTTAAAGCCTTACAACACGCCTCTTTATAGGCATTACAATAGGAAAACCCCTAAATATTGGCACTCAAAAATGATTACAGATCCATGCATAACATTGGCTACAAATCCTGCAAATCCCGAGATTCTATTACAGTTGACTACAAGTCGGGTTTACTAGTCGACCTTCATTTGGTCTCTAGTTGGTCATCTCATGCCCACACTTCGACCTCTTGTTGGTTGACTTGTTGTAAATATCTTCAACTTCAACTTTACCCGATCGACTTCCTTGACCTTTGAATTGCTATCGATCTACCTCGACTTCTACCTGTTGTTGATCTATCTCGACTAGACTTTCACTACAAAGAATATAACAACCCAACATTCTTCCACTTGTTTTCTTCTTTGTTGAAACATGATATTTCTAAAATTTCTCTCATAGACCCAGGGAAACAATTCCCATTGCCTCTCTACACCAAGATAATTTCACAGCACTCACAAAATTGGTCTACAAGTCTGTTATGTTTTCCAACGCGTCTACTTTCTCTAGTAGTACCTTGTTACTTTCCACCATGTCTCTTAGGAAATGTTATTGTACATAAATGTGATTAGTATTCAAATGATAAGAAGGGTTCTTTTCCAGAAATATTTCACTTTGACTATCGCAATTCACCTTCATATCTCTCTGCTCAAACTCGATTCCTGAACACAACTTTTGAATCCATACCGCTTCTT
The DNA here is from genome assembly GCA_009831015.1 of Picea engelmannii. Classification (NCBI taxonomy): domain Eukaryota; kingdom Viridiplantae; phylum Streptophyta; class Pinopsida; order Pinales; family Pinaceae; genus Picea; species Picea engelmannii. The sequence goes on from ML785435.1 coordinate 162,647, forward strand.
TTCTTGCATGAGAAGACACCATGTATTCAAATTATGTTTTCAACAAGGCTACGATCACCCGTCTCTTAGTCATCCAAATTATTTCTCCATCAAACATCTTGAAGACATATTCGTTGGTATACCTCCATCGATCCAGATCTCTATCCCAGTCGGCGTCGACAAAACCATGTACATATAATTTACCACTATCACCTCCAGGTTTTCCTTGATAGGATATAACATAGTCCTTTGTGCCACACAAATACTTGAATACTCTCTTGATAATTATCCAGTGCTCCTTTACAGGTGTCGACATATACCTTCTCAATACTCCCACTGCATGGGAAATGTCTGGTCAAGTGTAGACCATTACATACATTAGACTACTATCGACAATTGCATAGGGAACATGTGCCATGACCTCTATTTCTTCCTATGTCTTTGGAAATTTTTCAGTAGTAAGCCTTTCTCTCACTAGAATTGGCACCTTCACCAGTTTGCAATCTTGCATTTTGAATCGCTTAAGAATTGTTTCAATATACTTCATTTGATTCAACCAGATATTTCTAGTGGCTTGATCTCTCTTAATCTCCATTCCCAGAATGAAGTTAGCTTCTCTAATATCCTTCATGTCGAACTTGGAGGATAGTTTCTTCTTTACCTCCTTTATTGCATCCACGTTGTTTCTAATCAACAACACTTGACATACAAAGATACATATATGAAACATCGACCTTCTTCCTTGGAATATATGCAGTGATCAAATTTGCTTCTCACAAATATAAAACTAAGGATGTATGTACCAAACTTCTGGTACCACAACCTTGGCGATTTCTTAAGACCATAAAGGGATCTTCTAAGTTTGAACACCAACTCTTGCTTTCCATTTACTACAAATCCTTCAGGTTGTTTCATGTAGATTTCTTCTTCTGGGTCCCCATGTAGGAATGTTTTCTTCACATCCATCTATTCTATCTCCAGATCGAATTCTACAACCAAAGACATTAGTACTCTAATGGAAGTTAGCTTTGAAACAGAGGAAAAAATCTCACTGAAGTCAACTCCCTCGACTTAGGAATATCCTTTCTCGCTACCAGTCGAGCTTTGAACTTCTTGACTTAACCTACGACATTGATCTTCTTCTTGAACACCCACTTGCTACCAATAGGATTTCTTCCACTAGGTAACTCAACCAAATCCCATGTCTCATTATTGTACAAGGATTCCATCTCTTCGACCACAACGTCCCTCTAGATTTTAACCTTTATCGAGTCGACTGCCTCATGGACTGACTTGGGCTCATCATTGTTATAACCCTAAATTGCACTAGACATGCATACCTGGCATCAAGCCATCTTACTTGCTATATTTTCCACTCCATCACTGAACAACTCTTCTAAAAAAACCATTTTTTTGAATGTGTACGCACCCTGAACCACTACTGCCCACGTACACACACTTGCTACACCACTACAACCCACGTACACTCACAAAAAGCGTGAAAAATGAAAATTTCAAAGGAATACAGGTTTTCGGGCCGTTACCTAACCAGTTGACCGCCCATAGCCAGTCACCCCAACCGTTACTATATTTTTGGACTATAAAAGAAGGTGTTGGGGTCCCATTCCAAGGGGAAGCATGAGAGCATATAAACTTTGCCCAATTCAATATTCCCCCTTTGCCCCAATATTTTGAAACCACTTTGTGAGTTTGAGCCAGAATTCCTTCTTCCTCCATTGCAAATCCTTGCCATATACCTAGAGAGAACTGAAGAGGAGAAGAATACATGGAAGAAGTTGGTTCATGGTAAAGAGGAGCCCAGGACCAAGTTCAAGGACCAGTTTCCAGTCTCATATTGTAAATGACTTTTATGAGATTAATATAAAGAAATACTTTTTCTGTCCCGCCAAATGATGTCTTAAATATTTATGATTTGTTTACATTTTTTGTTATGATGTCTAACCCACTAATCCTTATATAGAATGCATGCTTGTAGTTTCTTGTTTGTCTTTTGGTGAATGCAGGTTGTCCTTGGGATGAGATCTATAGTCAAGAACCAACTAAGCGCAAAGGGATCGACACCATATGCTAAGTTTAAGGTATGCCTACTAGATCCCTATACTTTGTATTTTATGTATGATTGTGGGGTAATGACATGATAGTTGTTAAAAAGTAGGACACTTTATATGGTTAGCTATGCTTACACTTTAGAACCCTAGTGTAGTCTGTAGAGGGGGTTTCCCGCTATAGCATAATTGGCGACAATACTGGGGAAACCTCTAGGGTTTGGGGGGATATTCTTTTGGGTTCTTTGAATCAATTTATCTACTGTTTTTTGAGTTTCTATAAGCTTCTGTGTCTTTAAGGGATTCTGGTCTTCCATACCAGTACTCCATGCCTTTGCTTGACTGTTGGTTTTCATTTTTTTGAGAAGTTACAAAGGTGTACGCGGCCTGTAGTGGGCTTGCACGCGTACATACACGCCCTGCCTTTGGAAAGCCAACGTACATACGGAGGTTGCTGAAGTGTCAGTAGCGTGCCTGTGTTGAGATTTTTTTTTTTTTTTTTCAAAGAAGAGGGAGTCATCCTCTTCCCTGTTAGAAGTCACACTTCTCAGGAGTTTTCTTGATATATACCTTGTCTCTATTATAACAGTTTGTAGCCTAGGTCTAACCTCAACATAGCTTTCTTTTTATCAAAGATTTCTTGTGTTTTCTTTATTAGGGTTTTTAGACAAGCTTGTGAGTCTTTTCTGACCTGCCTGCTTGGTATTGTCAGTGACTCTCTGCGATCTGGTATGGGCCAAAATTCATTTCTTGGTCTTGACTTGTCGTCATTTTCCCCTTTTTTTATTTAAAAGAAAAGAAAATAATTCGTTTTCAAATTTCTTGTTTTGAAGCATAAAACAATAAAAAAAAAATCATTTCTTTGTTTGGTAAAAGTAGTTCAGGTTAGTTGCTTTATTTACCACGGAAAAATAAAGTTTTCTTAAGTTATTTATTTGAATTCTTAAAACATTAAGTAGCTCATAGTCGAGCGAAATATTGTTTTAATTTTTTCTTTTCAAAGATCTGAGAAAAGAAGTTACGAAAAAGTTTGGTTAAAGAGTTTAAATTGGCAAATCTTTATTTGTGAAGAAGAAGTAGTTTGTTTTCAGTTTCATCTTATGCTCTTCTCTTTCGTCTCTTTAAAAACATCATTGGTTTCATTTCTGTTCCCTTTGACTTAAGACAACCACTAAAATTAACGCTTAATTAAAATTTATTAGACTTTGTGTTTGTAGGGTCCATCAATTTAGTCTAGGCTAGAGCCTTGATTTAGGATTGGAGAGGAAACTCTTCAAGGCTACAAAAAAAAACATAAGATTTTGTGCTAGGGAGTGCTTGAAAGTCCAGTAACCAATAAAGTTATCTGAGACCCCCCTCTAACATAGGGGATAAACACGAGGTCACGTGTGGAAAGGTAGTCGAGATAACCCCTCTAAAGACGGGCCAAGTGTAGTGGGGAACGCTTATAGAGGGCTTATCTTGGGATTTCGTTGATCACATTTGCCACGGAGCTTAGTGGGTCTCGAATCCATTCGAGGTCCTGATTCATCTTCTAGAACACTTGATTTCGATACCCTTGATAGGTTTTGGGCTTGATACCCTGCTTATTATGGTCTATCCAACTGTCGACTGTACCCACCTGGTGATTGTTCGCGCGTTGGCAACCTAGTTTCCTTTATCTTAGTGACTTACACAAGTGACTGCGGGGGTATACCGCAATACTTAGGGCACACATCGGGCCACGCTTTTCCAAGTATACCCGGAGGGTGCCTCCGTATTCGAGTTGCACCTGTACCGATAAGTTTCTCTACTGTTGGCTGGTGTAACTGTTCTTCCAACTAGCTAGTGATTTGCTTATCTTGTCTCATAGGAACTTTTTCTAGTGTGTGTTGGTCTTTAACATTAATAGAAAGCCCTAGTGTTTCATTGATATTCTCACACCATGGAGGATCAGAAGCTCCACCAGTCGCGAAGGCTTCTTGTCCTGCCACCGGTTAATTTGGAGCCATCCCCGCCACTGCTAAGGCGAAGACTAGACTAGCAAGAGTCTTTTGAGGTGATTGGGCCATAGGAAACTGAGCCCGACCCATATCCGAGAGGAGAACATTTGATTCGGGAGGAAACAACCATTTTCGACCTCGAAGTGGAAGCTCTTGGTCCATATAAACCTCCGATCACTGATTTATCAGCGCCCATCATCGTACATGTTAAACCTTATGAGCATTAGGTAGTGTCACAAGAAACGATGGAGACAAATGTTTCTACTTCTTTAGGGAATCCTCATATTCCCTCTACGACTGTCACTACAGGGGGTTTTCCACCTCCTAACCAACTGTTTCCGGTCCGGACCACTATGGTCTCGACTGCCTCTACCTCGGGCAATGGTCTGATTCTGTCTATGATGATGATCACTGCTCCATTCACCCAAAGTGCAACAGGCCCTCCATTCTCATACGAGATTCCTGGCTTTGATACAAACTCTATCCTTTCCTACTCCACTCTACAGAATTTAGGTCTAGGAGTAGGGAGCTCGAATTCTCCTCTGCAAGGATCTATGGGGGGCATTTCATCTCCCTATAACACTTTCCCTTACGGAGGGGGTCATATACCCCCTTCTTCCCCTTCGCTTGGCGGTGCTCACCAACACTCTACTGGGCCAAACGTAAACTATAGTTAGTTTGGAGCAGGTAGTGAAGGACTTCCTTCTTATAACATGCCGATAGGTTCGACACTATTCTCTTTGTTCAACACATTTGGTAACAATGCATTCTCATCAGCTACCGTCTCAGCTGGGGGCAACACCGGTTATAGACAACAAAATCCTGTGCAGGGTACTATTCCTGCGCAGGGGGAAAAATTAGGAATTCCTTCCTCACAAAGGACCATGAAATCCATGGCAGGGATCATTTCCCTCATTAGGGATGCTAACTGGGGGAAACCCCTTCCATAGTCAATGGAACCCCGGGAAAGTCTCAAGACCTATTTCCATAGGATCGGTAGGGGCAACCCTTCCCAAAATCCTTGGAATGCAACACAAGGCCAACCTTTTACGTCCTATTAGGGGAGTTAGTCGATGACGTCTCAACAAGTGAAGAATATGTACGTTGGTTACGACCATGGTTATTACCAGAACCCTGGCAAACAACCTAACTTTTCCTGGCAACTTGGTGCAAGCCAAACTCTAGGTTCCTTTTTCCCTCGTTATAATCAACAACCTAAATTACCGTTTCTGGAAACTTTGCACTTTCTAGACTTGACAAGGTTATTAAATGACCCCATCTGTCATGATCCACATTGGCATCCCATGCCAACCAAGTTTCCTTTGGACATTCCAAATTTCGAAGCTAAGCCTAATGAAGATCTAGGTGATCATGTGACTACCTTCCATTTATGGTGCTCGGCCAATTCTTTTAGAGATGACTCTGTTCAGTTGTGTTTGTTTCAATGCACTCTCATAGGGACTGCTGTGAAATGATACATCGATCTCGACCACTCAAGATACTCTACCTTTGGCGAATTGGCAATGGATTTCTTAAACTATTTTCAATTACCTGTAAGATACAATGTCGGCACCAAGTTGCTAGCCAACTTTGAGAAGACAAAGGGAGACCATATATCAGATCACATCTGAGAATGGAGATGCCAGAAGAGTTTGATAAAAGTACTAGTCCCACCAAAATTCTTTCTTGAGTGGTTCCTTAAGTCTTTAGTACCACAGTTACCTAAAGACGTCACAATGTCGGGGGTCTTTTCATAAGAAAAAGCGATAATGAGAGCTCAATCGCTAGAGATGATTTACTCTCAGTATAGTTTACTTTACGAAGTATTTCCAGATGTAGCGTGGTTGATAATTGACAAGACCAGATAGAAATCTGGACCACATGTCGATGGTATTGTTGGTTTAGTGCAAATGAAGCCCACTAATCAACTATCGAATCAATTGTAGTAATTGTCAATATAGCAGACAATGGCTAGACAGACCACTGGTTTGGCTGCTCCCCCTACTCAAATGTTGGATGTACACAGTGCGCAATCGACAAACCTGAAGGCCACCCAATAACCTGATGAAAAGAAGAAACAACGAAAGAAGGGTAAGGGGGATAAGAAACCTACCAATAATGTTGGTGGTGCCAACACAGAAAAGAATAAGTCAAAGTATCCATGTAATCTTTGCATGAAAGACCATCTGAATCACCAGTGCCCTCGACTTGCAGAGGCCCATAATTTATTGGCACAATAACAATATGCCATGTTAATGAACCCATTTCCACATGGGAAAATTTTAACTCAAGCCTCTTTGAGCACAAAAGGGGGTAGTCAGAGACCCCCTCTATCTTTGAGTAATCCTTCGTCCGTGAACGTGTACATGATGAAAGGTAGCATTGATATAGAAACTAGGACACGCGACTACAGAATGCAAAACACCTCTGAGAAGGGTAAAGAAGCCTAAAACCCACCTCTTCCTCCCCAGATTGAGCAGACGTTGGGTGAAACAATGACATGCATCCCAAAAGGTCCATTCAAGAAAGATTCCCACAATCCAAACGCAAGGGCTGCCCATAACTACTCTATGGTGGAGGATTTGTCTCAAACCCCTTGTGCAATGTTTGCTTTGGAAGTCCTCCAGATCTTCCCCTCCCAAAGAAAGGCTCTGTTATCTACCTTAGGATATACTGAGACTTGTAATCTGGGAATGATAATGCTTGATACGACCAACTTAAAACATCGTCTCCCTTACCACGTGGAGTTTCAGATAGTAGTGGCTTACACCATGAAAACTTTTACTCGGAACATTTTATGCACGGTGGTTGATGAGGGTTCCTTGACATGTGTGATTTCTTTAGCTTGTTGGAAGACCATTGGCCAACCCGTTTTGTCTCCGTCACCTACTCTTCTTACCACTTTTGACGGTCATTCGTTCCTACCACATGGAATCATCCCCTCTTTCCCTGTGCAGTTAGGGGGGAAGACCATGTGCATCCAAGTTGAAGTGGTCTATGCGTCTCTCGACTACAATCTCTTGTTAGGAAGGAGTTGGACCTATGCTATGCAAGCAGTGGTCGTGACAGTTTTCCAGGTCTTGTTGTTTCCACACGAGGGCCAGATCGTGTCCATTGATTAGTTATCCTTCTCCTGTCCTGACCCTTCATCGGGGGTATCCACGGCCCCGATGATTGACAACCCTCAACTTGACATCATCAATGTAGGGGTTGGTTTGTGCCCACCTTTGATGGGTACTTTTTATTACCCGCCTCCGACCAACAATGTCTAGTACATATCGGTTGTGCCCGACTAGCCTAGGGATGAAATATTCCAAATCTCGACATTTTAGACGACTTGCTTTAACGATCCGTGGAATCTTCCTTCCCCATCAACCATGATGGAAGGGATAGGGCACCATGGTATGGCCATGCATTTCTGTGCGGTAGAAGTTGCGTACTCTATAGTTCAGCAAACTTCCGTCGACCCCGATCCGACCCCCACACAGGAGTTAGATCCGGTTCTCGAGCCTATTTGGGCTCAAGGTTCCCTCACCGATATTGATTTTTTAGACTTAGTATTTCCCTCAGATGAGGCGATTATCGAGGCAATGACTATTCTGGACAAACCTTGGGATGATCTCCATCACATATCTTATTTCCTCCAAGAGTTAAGAAGAATTGAAGTAGGTGAATTTACTCTGACTATGATAGGAGATAGGGCTTGTCCTATCAATTCTTTGGTTATGCATGTTGTTTACACTGAAGGAAATACGAAAAACATAGCTAAAATGATACCTATTGATATCTCCAGAACCCCTGGTGTCATGGAGAATGTCTTCATTAGAGCGGACTGATCTCTCGAGGAGATTCAAATCTACAAGGATTTATTTAAAGATTTCTATGATGTGTTTTCCCGGTCTTATGAGGAAATTCTAGTCATAGATTCAAGAATAATTGAACATGAAATCATGACATATGATGATGCTAAGCCGGTCCGATAGAAGCTTCATCTAGTTAATCCTAGGAAAACATAAGCTATTAAGGCTGAAGTAGAGAAAGTACTCAGAGCTAGTTTCATCTACCCCAGTCAATTGACTTAATGGGTGTCAAATCTCATGCCAGTCAACAAAAAGTAGGGTACGATTCACATATGTACAGACTTCCATGATTTGAACAAGGCCTGTCCAAAGGATAATTTCCCCACACCATTTATTGACCAAATAGTCGATGAATGTGTAGGTTGTGAGGCCTTTTCTTTCATGGATAGTTTTCCGGGATACAATTAGATATAGATCAAACTCGAAGACCAACACAAAACCGCTTTCATTTGTCTGTGGGGTACATTCACTTATCAGAAGATGCCTTTTGGTCTGGAAAATGTTGGAGCTACTTTTCATCGGGCCATGTCTTTTTCTTTCCACGATCTCAAACACATAGTCAAGGCTTATCTTGATGATTTAGCATCACGATCTTGTAAGATAGCTAATCATCCCACACACCTTTGACTCATCTTTGAGCAATGTTGCTACTACTGGATTCACTTGAATCCAGACAAATGCAGTTTTTGTGTAACGTCGGGTCATCTGCTAGGTTTCATAGTTTCAATAACAGGGATCATGGTCGATCCTCTAAAGGTTGAGGCAATAGTTCAGTTGCCTCTCCCATTCACAGTCCCTCAGGTTCAAAGTTTACAGAGAAAAGAAAACTTTTTACGATGTTTCATCGCAAACTATGCCCAGATTACAAAGGGTTTCATGCATTTATTGAAGAAGGATGTTCCTTTTCATTGGGACAAAGCTGCTCAACGCTCTTTCGGAGTGTTGAAACGTGCCCTCACATCTTCCCCTATGCTTCACCTAATTATAATAAAGATTTCTTATTGTACTTGTTTGCTACAAAGTCGACCATCGGTATGGTCTTGGTTCAGAAGGATGATTTTCTCTCAAAATATGTGATTTATTACCTGAGTCAAGGCCTAGTTGGACTAGAACTCAATTATTCCCACGTTGAAAAACTTGCTTTGGCAACAGTTCATGATGTCCAATGGTTCTATCATTACATCTTGTTTCACAAGACCACCGTCATTGCCATTGTGAATTTGTTTCAATATGTGTTGACACGATGTGTAATCAATGGAAATATCAATAGATGGATAGTTATCCTCCAAGAATTTGACTTGGATTTTGTTTCGGCAAAATCCAAAAAGTTGTTGGTCTTCGTGAAAATCATCTCGAAACTTTCGTTCGAATCAAGTGATGTTATACCTGAGGAGTCCCCTATCAAAGGAGACATGTTTTTTATCGCGTCTTCGGACCCCTGGTATGAAGATATACTAGTCTATATACAGACTTTGAAGTTCCCCACCTGTAATTCTCATGATAAGCGTCGTTGTATACGCCATAAGGACAAGAACTATCTCATACTTGAGGACACTTTGTATCGTCGAGGTGTAGATTGCATCCTTTGCCAGTGTCTCACTCATTAAAAAGTAGAAATCATGCTTAACGATTGCCACACTGGAGCATGTGGAGATCATCTGTCTGGGTTGGAAACAAACCAAAATATTCTACGAGCTGGTTAGTTTTGGCCGACATTAATCAAAGATTGTTTTGAATCGATCAAGAAGTGCCACCCATGTTAGATCTTATCTCAGAAGATGAGGGCACACCCTGCTCCCATATTTCCTGTCATCACAGTTGGTCCCTTCACCAAGTGGGGGATTGATTATGCTACATGCAACCCCCCTTTAGCAAGGGGGCACCATTATATCATCGTAGAAGTAGACTACTTCATGAAGTGGGTCGAGGCTATGCCAACGTTTAAAGATGATGCTGAGACAACAACTCTCTTTTTGTTTAACCAGATAATAGCAAGGTTCGATGTCTTGAGAGAGATTGTCACTGACCATGGTAGTCACTTTCAGAATAAAATGATGTCTGATTTAATGTCAAATCTTGGGTTGAGGAAAGAAAATTCATCACCCTACTACCCACAAGAGAATGGTCAGGTGGAAGCTATGAATAAGTCCCTTAAGATTATTCTACAATGAACGATCAATTCGGCCAAGTCAAATTGGCATTTGATGTTGTACTCGAAACTATGGGCCTACCGAACATCTGTTAAGACTGCAACCAGTTTCTCACCTTTTCAACTCGTTTATGGGCTGGAAGCAGTCTTTCCTGTAGAGTGCTAGATCTTGTCTCTAAATTTGGCAGTACAGTTATTTCCAGACACTTTACCGCTTGAAGAGCGTTTATTATATCTCGAGTAGCTCGATGAGCAGCGTCGTGATCCAGCCTTGGCTAATGAGGCTCACAAACAAGAATTCAAGTGTCAGTATGATCAGTTCGTTCATCCTCGGATTTTCTCTGAAGGTGAACTTGTCCTAGTCTATGACCAAGATAAGGATCCCCTGGGGGCAGGAAAGTTCAAACCCATGTGGTTTGGACCTTTCATCGTGAAGGAGGTTCTAAATAAGGGTGCTTATCATCTGGTAGACTTTGAGGGAAATGCTTTGGCGGAGCCTAGAAATGGGCTCTAGCTCAAGAAGTATTACTCGTAGGTGGGTCGTCTTGGGTGACTTCCTGTACATATGTCCATGTTCCTAGGATATTGAATCAAATCACATATACTCTAGCTAATCATGTATTAGATTGACATATTGCACACATGTAATAAAATCACACACACGCACATGTAAATACATTTGTAAAATAAATGTAATCCATAAGATGTAAAAATATGTAAATACACATATATCGAAAATATCAGAGTACATAGGTGGGTGCAACAACCTCAAAAATATATCTAGTAAGAGTCACGGGGCTTATGCCCTCAAAAATATACAAAAGGTGCCTCGGCACATAATTAGTCCAACCTAGCTAAGGGTGGGGCATGTTGGCCCTATCGTAGTGAAAAACAACGTTTTCCAAACGCTGGAAGAGCTAGACCCAGGTCCGTGGTACCCCAACTATGTGGGGTTGCATCGATGGCGGCAGATCCTCGATCTTTTCCATAGGGACTTCGCGAGTGATAACAGTGAGGTTCCGCTCCACCCATCTCAATACTCTCTCAGCCTCTCCTGCTGGAGGCCCCCCTACTGCTGCTATTGGTCTGGCAGCTACGGCTGGTCTGCCTCTGGTCGAGGATGCCACCTAATCCTTGAGAAGTCTGATTGATGCACTAGTCCCACATCTGTACATAACAGATACATAAGTGTCAGATACTCTAGTATAAAAAAAAAATGGTATATATAAAAAGAAATAAAAAATTAAATAACTTTGAAAAACAAACATACCTATCTCTCCTCGATCACCTCTGGGAGGTACGGGCATATCTAGATCCCTAGAAAATTTAATCCCGGCATAGGGGTAGTCCTCTGTTGCTAGAATTTTCTGTGCCCACCAGTCAAAAAAATTATCATCGAAGGCCTCTATGGTCCTTCCACCCCCCTGTCGTGGAAACAATGTCGCCCATCTACATTGTGCTAGGAGGAAGGCCTCATGCCCTCACACTGTCTCTCATGGACTAAGACTGGGTACCCTCTCGAGGAAGAAAGAGCATAAAATAGTCCCAAACCCAAATTTCTTTTTCTCCCGCGTACACGTAGGGCCGACCCTTTTAAAGGTC